>JAEAOA010001122.1:2864756-3034756 GCA_016746295.1 Potamilus streckersoni
CTGCACTGCCATTATTGCCATCCTTTCCTGCACTCGAGGTAATGCCTGCACTGCCAGCATCTGTCCTTTCCTGCAATGTCAGTATCACTGCACTACCGGCCTTTCCCATACTGTTGACACTGTTATAATAGTGGCTTTTCCAGTACCATCACTGCACATGTTGGTCTGGAATGCACCTGAGCCAGCCATTCCAAAGCCATGGTAAACATTTAGTTTGGACCATTCCTGCCAAGAAGTCTCCATGCTGGGACACCTGGATGGCTATTAATGTCAGGGCAACTGCTGGTGTCGGCTAGATGGTTGGTGTCTGTGCAGCAGTATAATCGGTCTAACTGATCAATCATTAATCCCATGCTGCCCAAAGGCCAAGCTCTGATATATGTAGAGGCTTACCCCATCTTAAAACTGGAAATATTCTTAGTAGTTTCTACACATTACTAGTTTCTTCCTTAGTTTGTGTCTTGTGTCATTCAGCATATATCAATTAAATATTCTCTTAAAATTTTGCTCAGACTGATAAAGAGAACGTCTTTGACTTCTGTACCGATTGAAACATCCTATCCAGCAACAGATGGTCCCCTCCTTAATCCTCTCTGTCACTGTAAGTTCTAGTTCTGTGTGTTGGACTTTAGCCAGAAGGATGGTGATTCTAATGTCCCCACAAGGCTTGCCACTGAGGCTGATTTTGGGTGGAGATGAAGGATGTCAGAGGTAACTTGCCGTGACCTCAACCATGTCTCTTTCCCCTTTGCCGCTTTCTGAAGTACATCAGTACATGTGTTTTGCAACCAAACACTGCCTATTTAGCTCCTTTAATTTAAAGCAGAACAGGGTGTCTTTGTACACTTGCATGTCATGCGTGTAATAAATATTCCTCCTGAAATCTGACATAAGATAAACAAAGCCAAGATTAGCAAGTTAGTATGTGACTAACTAGCTAATAGCATAAATATCTAACCCTGAGTGCCCTAACTACATATTATAAATACTGTACATCAGATTCAATGTATGTGTGTGTGTGTGTATATATATATATATATATATATATATATATATATATATATATATATATATATATATATATAACATAAGAAAGCAAGCATCATGGTGGACTTCCATGCTCTGAAACTGCATATAGATCGACTAAATAATTATTCTTTGGAAATGACATGAAAAACAGAAACTAAAACAGAAACTAGTACTGGGTTCAAATTACTAGGTCCCTAAAACACTCACCGACATAACTAACAGACCCATTAATGTGTCGTATCATAAACATATGGTCTTATGTTGAGCTTTAGCACAGTGCATAATTAATAGAATGTGACAATGTGTACACACTATAAATTGAACCAGAGCTTTGAAGTTGCCTGTAGAATGTTTAATTGATATATGCTGAATGACACAAGGCTTCAGAAACTAAGAAAGAAACTAGTAATGTGTAGAAACTACTAATCACAAAAAACACTATTGTAACTAACAGATCAGTGAAGGACATATCATAAACTTAAAGCCCTGTTTTAAACTTTTTCTGAATGCTTAGTTACTAATTAAACCATAATTCTATCAAAATAGCGTGAAATAGAATAAATAGCATGAAATACAAATAAATTAAATGTAATTATCAAGCAGCACTTCAGAATTTCGCTATTACAAGCTCAGATTAAGCAAATCAAGTCAAATGTATGCTAACCCGTAATGACAAGACGAAGTCCCGATAAGTGACTAATCTCTCAAAATATTGGTGGGAACTGTAAAATAAACCATACAACCTGCAGTAGATCAATAAATCCGCACCATAAAAGCAAAATAAATATTGGATGGATCTACAGGAACACAAAAATGGGCTGGATTATCGGAGGCTTTTGCAATGTGTTTCTCAGCACACAGCGAATCTAAAAACTGATAACACCTGGTGGTGTCAAGGGGAGGTAATGGGAAAGAGTTACTGTCCTTTTTCTCTATAAAAATAGACTAAGATGATTTTCATCTTTTACTTGGGCTGGAATTGTTGAGGTAGCAGGCTAATGTTTCTAACATTATGAACGTATTTGAAGGAGAAATGAATTATCATGAAGGGCATTATAAAGAGGGAGAGTGTCATTTTTTTTTTATTCTTTATGACATGCCAGTTATATAGGCAACTTGCAATGCCTACCCCACACTATTTCTATCATTAATAATAATCGCTTACCAGTCAGGTAAGTTGTCAACTATGAATTATGCATAAAAGTTAAAGCAGAATATTATTTATTACATTTTGATGAGGAAGGGGATTAAGGGTAACCAGAACTGCTGCAGGAAGTACCTTACGATAAAACTTTTTTGACTAAAAAAAAAATTTGACGCTCAGCTCTTCCTTTCTCTAAAATTGATATCTCTTTATTGATTGTAAGACATACTCAATTAAGTAGTCTTAAGAGGTGTTCATTTAGGGGAGGAAACCATTGATCTGCAAATGATGGTGTCCTGGATTAAACCTGGGTCCACTGAAATGATAAGCCATCATGCCATTGCTGGATTTTCTATGCCTATAGCAGTAGTTACAGAATACTTACAGAGATTCCAGCATCTGTCGTCCAAAGGGGTTTAGTGCCCAGGGTGACCCTGAGTCAAAGGAAGGACTGGACATCAAATTAGGGTTGCTGATCTGGGATATGATGGACCAAAGCTGAATTAAACAAATGAGCAAATGTACAGTTGATCTTATATAATGTATAGCTATTTTTGCTGGTATAAAGTTGTGCAATTTTGTCATGAAAATAGGATTTTAACTTCTGAGTAGTATTTTAGCATTTGCAGATAAAGAGAGGCTTTTATGTTAACTGAAGCTAGCATTATTTTCTACCCATAGCACATTAGAATGACTACAAAGTGTACAACACTAATTAAAGACAGGTCAAAAAAGATTCTTAAATTTCAATGAGAGGAAAATTAGGAAGAACCAATGATGCCTTCAGTTAATGATATTTAATTGATTAGTATGGAATTCCTTCATTTTTTCTTCAGGTAAAATATTTATATAGTATTCCCATCACCAATCATTTAAACTATGGAAGATACACTCAAATTTCAAAAGTCTGTTGAAAATGTTATCTTTCTTTTGCTGACAGTTTTTTTTTTCACTTCCAATTTCAGACTGCTGGCATCAGATCAAAGTCTTTTATATCAGCATCAACATTATTTATTCTTATATGTTAGTTAAATATTTCCTAATGAAGTATCAAAATACATCAGCAAAAGGAAAATTGTTTTTTATTACCATAGTGGCCATATCACTTTTGGAACTAGTTTCTTTTTCCATTTAGAAAGTATATCTACCCTGATGCAAGTTCTTAAAAATTTATTTCCATTAATTAAGCCTGTTTTATTTATTTCTTCTTTTCTCTCTCTCTCTCTCTCTCCCCATTCCTTCTTCTCTCTCTCTCTCTCTCTCTATCTCATCAGGATTATCTGATATTGTTATGTATATTATCTATATTATGTGTATTATTTTCATAATAGTAGTTCTAATATACCATATTTTATCCCTTAATGTCTAATGGGTTAAAGTTACTGCAAACAGAAAGTGTGATCATAACATGACCTTGACCTTGGTATTTATACCACCAATGTGGTACACAACACACGTTAAAGATACATATGCAAACCTCTAATGTTACCAACACAATTTCAAGGTGATATATACATATACAAAGTTACATCCCTTGATCTCAAACAGTTCAGAAAAGAGTGGAAAAGAAAATGCAAAAGAAAATTTAAAATATTGAGCTTTGATCTTGACCTTGAAGACAGGAACCCCGAGAAGGTTCACAATGCATTGTTCATCCCTTCACTCAATAAGTCTGAACACTGACTGTCAACACAGAATTTCAATTTGGTATTTGACATACCTTCTAGTGATATTTTATAACTATTCAAAAATTAAAAAGTTAAATTCCTTAATCTCAGATTGCTCAAAATTGCCAAGTGTAATGGATGGAGAATCAAAATACCAAGCCGTAGCCATGACCATACAAGCATAAACCAATACTAGCAAAATGTTTCATCCATAAATCTCAAATAGGTCTGAAGTTAAAAAGGAAATGAAAAATATGATGGAAAAAATATAATATAATAAACCTTGAAAATGACCTTGAAGGCAACACCCATGTGGAACAATAGTTTCTAGTGATGATGCAGAAGTATAACATATTTTATCCCTTAATCTCAGATGGGTTAAAGCTACTGTGAACAGATACTGTGATGGTATGCTTAAAGTACTGTGCAATGACCTTGACCTTAAAGAATTCACCCCATGTGGTATGCAACACGACTTTTAGTGTTCATTTACAAGTATAATAATCTTCATCATTAATCTCAAATCATTATAAAGCTATAAAAGAAAAATGGAAAGTGTGATGGACAGTGTAAAATACAGTCATGACTTTGACCTTGAAGTTTACATCCCAATTGTGGAATGTCACAAACCTTGAAGAAAGGACTATAAATGTGACATAACTGATGGTGTTAAATATACCAAGTTTCATTTTTTTAAAAAATAAGAATGATAAATTGACTGACAGATGTATATAAACCCAGGTATCATGTCTCCTAAGTTTCTTTGAAAAGGCAGGAACAATTAGCATGAAGTTAATGTTCGGTGGTGGCTGATGGAAACTGCTTTTATTGTGTACATACCTGGACCAAATCTTTTCTCCCTACTGCTAGTGCTGCCTTTATATTTTGTTGGCACATTTTTGGTATATCCTTGAGGTCAATTCTGAAAGTATGCATGTTCATTCTTCATTGCATTGTGAGTCAAAGGATAAACATCCACCATCCATTATCATTCAATTCTCAATAAAACATAACAGTACTAAAACTTTAGACAAACATGTTGATTCCTATGCCAAAATATCAAGACCTGTCAATAATTACATCCTCCCTCATTTTCATAATATAAAGTCTAAATATAATTTCCCAAAGGAGAGAGATAATTCAAACAATACTAATCTGACAATTGTGTGTGTGTGTGTGTGTGCATGCGTGCGTGTGCATATGTGTGATTTAGATTTTTAACATAGTTTTAACAATTTTATATCACAATGATGTCTGCAGTTTGGCAATTTATAGTGATGTCAATCGCTGGGGTATGTTACGTGACAAGGGCTTGTAATCAGTAACAAAAAAAAGAGTGAAAGCCAACAAGCTTTGTAAATTTTTATCAAAACAATTAATTTCCCTAGACAACAGTGTAAAAATTTGTAAATAGGACTTACAGTTAGGGAATATAATCCAAATATGATTCTAAGAATAAAAACACAAGTCCTATCACTAAATAGTCCTATAAAAATCCAGGTTTGAGTCTCGATGACATATGAATATGGAGGGCGATGACGTCAGATGTAGTCCAATATATGAATAACAATAATTCCTTACTTGAATCACAGTCTTTTCCAAAAATCAGATGAAGATTAAATATTATGGCAATAAATACATAAACACACCTTGTTCCTTTAAAATTTTGAATGACTCTGGCCAAACCAATATTAAAAATGCATATTTACACTCAAAAACATCACTTCAAATCTGGTGAGATTGGTCATGTGTTCTCTTATTACCCTATTTATGTCACATCCGCAGTACAGACCGACTTAAAAACCAATCATAAAAATATGTTGTTTACAAACATTGATCATGCTGAGAAAGTATGTCCGTGATTCTGACCAATCATTTGAACTTCCTGTTGATTTGTTACCAAGGTATGCCGAACTAAATGCCAACCCTCACATATTATTATTTCGTCTTAAATAAACAAAGTTTGTGCTTAAAATTATATCTCACTACTAAAAAATAATCCTGAATCGAAGAAAGATATTCATTGCAATTAAATGCAATGAAACAAAAAAATAAATAAAAAGAATTTTAAACCTTACACACAAGCAATTTAATCACATATATGTAACAGGTATCATGCCACAGACATGTAACATCATGTCCCACCCAGTCACATTATTCTGACATAAGGCTCACCAGTCCTAACTATGACCTCTTAATGCTGAGCACCAAGTGAGGTAGTTGCAAGTACCATTTTTATAAGTCTTTCATCTGACTGGTAATTCAAGCCCATCATCCCCGTTTAGTGTCATATTTCAATAGTCTCCTTCACATTCCTTTTCCACAATATATAAAAAAAAATCATACAACTCTTTAAGACAACAACTTACACATGTGAAGGACAAAACTGAAAATTGGAAAAAATGTGGTTTATTATATCAAATGTAATGATTGTGAGAAGGATTACATCGGGGAAACAGTAGAGTCATCAGTCATACATGAAAACTGTATCAATTTGGGATATTCCATCAACCCTGATTAAACCAAGGTAACCACATCAGAGGACAATATATGGAAAATGAAGGTGATCAAAATATGACAGTGGAGGCCAACATAAAACTAGGACAAGTGACTTGAATTACCACCCATATACACCAGTCTCCTCATATCATGTAACTATTACTGTATTTGCCTGCCTATAAGTTGATGTGGAGTATAGGTCGATTAAGCAAATATGGCAAATTTTCCATCCTTAATCCATATATAACTCAATGCTGATTATAAGATGAGGCCAGATCAATAACTTGGCTTCATCTTTTTCACTTTGTTCCACACAGGATCGCAAATTTTATCCTATCTGTAACTCTGTAACCTTTCATGTTGAGATCATTACATGTAACTTAATTTGTTTCACATGAAGTATTTTAAATGTATTATGTACTTTTACCTACATATAATTATGAAGAAAATGTACTGAGTTAAAGACAGGATAAAATTAAGACACTGAATGTAATTAAACTTTAGTAACTTCTAGTTTCATAAATATTAATGGTATTGCTATATGCTATTTTATATTACCAACAATAAGGAAAGTTGTATCATTAATGCTAAAATTCTTCTTCCAGTTTTTTTTTTTTTTTGAGAGAGAGAGAGATGCTGTTTTCAGTTCTTCATGATTTTTTGTACATTACTGTCCCCATTTAGCTGGAGCTTTTGTCAAAGATCAATAAATTAAATAGTTAATGTAAACTATGAAAATACATACCACACTCTGAGTTTTTATATTCACAATATTTATATCCATATAGACTCCATTTAGGGTAAATCCCAAGAATGACCATTTAACATGCTGTCTAATTTTCTTTGTGAATGTAGTGACCTTTCCATTCCCAACAAATATGAACATTTTTTTTTAAAGTCCATGTATTGTTCCTGTTCTTAGGCAGCAATTGCTTTTTTTTATCTTTGCTCATACTTTAATTTGCTGACAGTTCTATCAGCAAGTTCAAAAGATGTCACTGGTTGAGAAATTTACAACATTTTCTTTCATCATATGGTACAATTTTCTGTGGGTAGCCTCATTTCACTATTGGAAGCCTCATTTCACTATTGGAAGCCTCATTTCACTATTGGAAGCCTCATTTCACTATTGGAAGCCTCATTTCACTATTGGAAGCCTCACTAATTTGATCTGGTCTGCCAATCTTGACCTCAAACAGCTTGGAAAACCTGACTAGAACTGTAGCATATTTAATTACATTCAAATACCCCTACAAAGCCATGCTGTTTGACAATGGAAGTGTTAACTTAAAGGATTTGCTTACTCAGTGGTTTTAATTGATAATGGAATATAGTAGTACTGCATTTGTATATGAGTAAATTTAAAGGTAAGTAAACAATACCTTTTTCTCTCTCTTAAAATGGGGCATAATTTTTTGCAGATCACTGAGATGCAAGAACAAAAATGTGATGAAATATGTCTTTGTCGTGGTTATTCATCTTCTAACTTGTCAATTCAAATATACATGTATGTAATCAAATTTAAATGTACATTACTAGTGCATGCTGCTTTAGTGCAATTATAACTGATGTATGTTAATTTTTAAAACTGTCGATCATGTAACTGTTTAAAATCCTCCTTAATGTGGTTTCCTTTTTTCATACATAATCTCTTTCTCAAAATGAAATATTTTTTACCCATTTTTTTGCACTTATTAGATAATTTTTTCCATGTGAAAAATTATGTGACATACGATAAAACGATTCAGATGACTTATCCACATATAACTAGATTCGTAGTATAAGATGAAGATAAGATTTTCTGGTAAAAAAGTATTGTCTTATAGGCCAGCAAAAATGGTATAAGTGACAAAGGCAGTGTGATATTACCATCAATTTTGAACTCTTAAGGTATTTATGCTCTGAGCATGGGAAATTATAAATGATCAGGGTCTATATTGCTTGCCATTAGACTTGTCAGCAAGTATATATAAGTATATCAATGTGACATCAGTGTATGACATTCAATCCAGTTTGCTCTGGATCACACCTTAATGTTGTCCTTTTCCAAATATGTCAATTTGCTTTAACACTGAATTTTGTCATATGTACATCTTGGGACATGTAAATAAATTACCTTTCAAAGGAATATGGATGCGTGAGAATCCTAATAGTGAACAATTGCCATTTCAAGGTATATATAAACAAACTGTAAAAAGTTATACCAATTATGATGAAATAGTACTAAATGCATATATAAACTTTATGACTTCTACTATAGGACAAGGCAAGTTCAATGTTCAATATTTCAAAACTAAATCTGGACATTTTTTTTCGGCCTCATATTTTTGCTCTTGAATACACATGGAGGTGGATGGAAATTTCAAGACTCAAGGTTTATAGGAATTATGTTAAAAAAAAGGATTTAAGTACCATGACGTAGACATGTATACATACATAAATGTTACCACAAGATTGTTTTTTTCAAAACTATTCACATAAGTGAATTAATGAATGTTGGGTGTTCTACTTACCTGTATTCCTCTCCAAGCTGCTTGTTGATAGCAAGAAGAGAGGAGATTTCATAGATGCACACTGGGGCAAGAGTCACAGTTCTGATCTTTGAAGATTTAATCATCTCTTTTGACTTTAGTTCTAAATCATCCTTGACACGTGACTTTACTCGAGCCCTCTGTTTCTGTCAAATACATTCATGAAATTGTTAGTATACTGTCATCCCTATCTATTAAGACAAAGAACACAAAGGAGCCTTCAATGTAATTAGAGTATAGACATTGTTCCCATTCATTTGGCTTCAAGTTCTTGAGCATAAGGCATTCTCTGATATAACATAGATAGCTAACAAGGCAGTCTCTGATATAACATAGACAGCTAACAAGGCAGTCTCTGATATAACATAGACAGCTAACAAGGCAGACCCTGATAAAACAGATCACATTCAATCACCTTTACTATATACAGCATCCCCATATATATCTTGTGTAAGACATGGTTCCAATTTACTTACTGCTACTCATTTTTCATTTTACTTGACTTTAGTTTTTTCCTCAAGAGAAGATGAATTACACTATAAGCAAAAACTCAGGCCTGCATGCCTCATTTATCATGACATCAAGTACCTGTCATGGGCTAAATTACACTACTGTTTATACTGATAAGCAGAAACTCAGGCCTTCATGCCTCATTTATCATGACATCAAGTACCTGTCATGGGCTGAATTACACTACTGTTTATATTGATAAGCAGAAACTCAGGCCTGCATTCCTCATTTATCATGACATCAAGTATCTGTCATGGGCTGAATTACACTACTGTTTATACTGATAAGCAAAAACTCAGGCCTTCATGCCTCATTTATCATGACATGAGTACCTATCATGGGCTGAATTACACTACTGTTTATATTGATAAGCAAAAACTCAGGCCTTCATGCCTCATTTATCATGACATCAAGTACCTGTCATGGGCTGAATTACACTACAGTTTATACTGATAAGCAAAAACTCAGGCCTTCGTGCCTCATTTATCATGGCATCAAGTACCTATCATGGGCTGCAGAAGCACAGCATTGTCCACCACAGCCAACAAGGTGCCAAGTCTTCATCTCTCTATTACAAATATATAGGGGGTCAATACTTATGAAGGACCCCAAGATCAAAGAAAACTACAGGAACCTCAGCACTTATTTTACAGTTTGTATTCTCATTAACTAAATTCATTTGAATAGGTGTAAGCATCAGAGTCAATGGAAGAGAGCTGGCCTGGAGGTAATGAAAACATTCTCATGCTCAAACTTGCACTCTGCTCAAATGCAAACTATCTGTAATAATTATTTGGGCACGAGTATTACAAATCAATAAAAATATATCAACTTTGTAAACTTCCAAGAATAAAGAAAGTATTATTTTCTCATAGTGTTTGTGGTCAGAAAGATTTTGTACTGTATTTGGCTATTCTCTTGATTAATACATTTTTAAATGACTGTTGACAAGCAGAAAAATATAAACGTCATTGTTTGGATTTTATGTTAAATAATATTAAACTCTCCAATTTTTTTACACTTTTTTACTTCACAGCATAAAACAGTAATGAACTTACATCTGTATGTTAAAAAGACTACTGTACATCTGTATGTAATGGGAATGCACCTTTACATGTAAGGTGACTGCACATTTGTATGTAGGAGGATTCTGTACACCTTTGTACATAAGAGGACTATGTATATATGTACAGTGACTGTACCAATGTATGTAAGAGGATTTAGTACATATGTATATAAGGTGACTGTATGAGGACTGTGTACATATTATGTAAGGGGACTACTGTATATATGTATGGTGACTGTACCATTGTAATTAAAAGGACTCTACATAAGGTGACTGTCCCAGTGTATGCAAGAGGACTCTGTACATATGTAAGGAGAATGTATGTCTGTAAGGGGACTGTACCTGTTTATGTAAAGTAACTCTATCTATGTATCACAGAGGACTCTGTATATTTGTAAGGTGACTATCTTTGTATATAAGAGGACTCTATATATGTATGTAAAGGGTACTGTACAGCTGTAAGGGGACTGCACCTTTATATGTAGGAGGACTCTGTAATCTGTAAGAAAACTATGTATGTCTCTAAGAGGATTCTGTACATCTGTATGTAAGGTGGCTGTACCTGTCTGTAAGAGGACTATGTTAAGGAGACTGTACATCTGTCTGTAATCTGACTGTACATCTGTACATAAAGGAACTGTATATCTGTATGTAAGGAGACTGTACAGCTGTATGCAATAGGACTCTGTACATCTGTATATATGGGGACTGTACATCTAAATGTTGACCATGTGACAAAATCTGTTTGTACAATGGCAAAAGTTCCAATCCAGACTCATAATTCAACACTAGCTTCTCCTCGGTGATTTCAATAACTTCTCTTATTTTTGTCCTTAGGGCATTGTTCTGTCAAGCAAGTACTCTTATGTTATCCCAAGAAACAGTATGCATTGAGATTCAGTGACATCTAGCTGATCATGTGACTAACATCCAGAAGTCATTCTTCTAATGAAGGTCTTGTGATAAGGTCCAAAGCTAAGGAGTCTTAACTTATTATGATACAGAAAGGTATCTCTTCTAAGTTTCATTGGTTATGGCAAAGTAAAAATATTCATTCTAAAACAAATATGCTATCACTGAAATCCATGTTCACAAAATCTGCATAAAATGTGGATAAAGTTAGCCATGATGAGAGACTATTTGCCAACTTTATAGCGAAACATAATATCTTATGAGTGACCATCTGCTGAACATGACCAGTGAATACAGTATTAAGGCAAAATGTGTTCAACACAACTATGAATGACGACATCGCAGGAACTGATATAAACACCACTGACATAAGTTTATGTCCCAACCTGAAATTTTTTTCATGAAGTTTAAAAAACATGCACAAAGTTCAGAAATTGTATTTCCTATTGAAATTAATTAAAAATTTTATTTTATTACAAATTTTGAAATATGCTGTCCGCAATATTTGTGTCTAAATAGCTAAATTGATAATGGTCATTATTTTCTCAAGATACTAAAAAAATCAATCAATTTACTTTTAAAAAAAAGTATTGTGCACAAAAATTTGGAGGGCCACAAATTTTAGTTTCCAAGCATGTAAGGTTTATAAACAAGAGTAACTTTAAAGGACTGATGCAGAATTTCAAGAAATTCAAGACGATACCATTTTTTTTTCTTTCTAACTGCAAAGTGTTAATACCAGTGTTTTAGCAACATCATGATTTTCAAGTTGTGACAGCCAAACCAGTTGGTTGTTGTTGTTGTTGTTGTGGAGTTTAACGCCATTTTTCAGCACAGGAAAGGCTATACATGGCGGCCAGTATTAATGGTGGAGGAAGAAACCGGGAAATCACCGGAAAGAACCACCGACCCACGAGAAGCTACTGGCAAGCTCTCTCACATATCCACATTCGCCGAATCTTAGACTCGAACCCACGCAGATAGAGGTGAGATGGCAGTGATCCGTAACGGACAGCGCTTTAGACCACTCGGCCACTCGGGGCCCCTGCCAAACCAGTTGGAAGATCAGCATCCTTTTCATTTCTGACATCTTTGGAAATCTTGTGGTGAAAACCCCATGTGAATATTACTATACATTCAGGATGAGCACCAATAAGTCTAAAGATGACAGCCATCTCGAATATCAGCTCAGCATAATGTTCTTTTTGGTGAAAACCCAATGTCACATGAGCATTTATTCTGGTGAAGCAGCATTAATAAGCTTTGCAAGATGGACACTGTGGTGGCCATATTAGAGATCAGATTTTCAATTTAATTGGGGGGTGGGGAAACATACATAACATGTCTTCCAGTGAAACCCATGAATGTCAATATAACTTTACATTCAGGAGTGGCAAATAACACAATTTTCATGATGGCTGTCATATTGGCAATATTCAACATCATGTTGGTTCCTTTTGTTTAGTACAAACTGGATATTATTCCCAATGACAAAAAAATAATGCCTTTCACAATACAGACATGACATTTTACTGCTTGGATACTAAAGGGCTGGAGACACTGCGTCAGTCACCCTCCAAATCTGATGAACATAATATACAAAAGGAATGAGATGATTTTGTTTGCTTAAACAGTTTTGCCACCTTAACATTGTCATATTTTTCTCAGACACTTGCATTATTACAATAAAAATTAAATAATGTAATTAAGTTATTCATGAAAACATTAACATATTTGAATTTCTGATTAAATTAAAATGGGCTGCACCATGGAATTTTGAATTTCAGATCTTGCTGTCAATTAACTTTAGCTTTCGCTCATTATCTACTAACATTTTCTATAATAAAGACTCATTCTTTTCTTGATTGCTTTTCTTTCCAAATTAATAAATTATTTAAAGAAAAACTGTATTTGCATATATTGGTCTTTTCTGCAAATAAATCTGCCTCAAAATAGATTAAATTAAATTAAATCCTTGCTGTAGGTGTGAATATGACTTTGAAAATACATTACACTAGTGACATGATGCTATACTGCATCTCAGCCAATGAACACAAGCCTTTAATATTTTCATTCCCAGATATATTGTTTTAAAATTGACATTCACTAACATATTAAGCTTTTGCTACCTTTAGTAACTTGGACTACTGAAAACACCAATATAGATATGGATGGACATCCACTTATGAAATGATGAAGGCATAATTTTCTATTTTTGTCCAGATAGGGTCAAGCTTTGGAAGGCACAATGTCCAATGTTTGTATTAATTATACAGACCTCTAATTCAAATGTTTCTGACAGTTTTGCCTTTTACATTCTGTGCATATCAGTTTGCAAGTAACACAATATTCATTACTAATTATGCACAAGTCTAAAGGTTTCACTCTCCATTGTTTCATTAGCTTGACTTTGTGTCATGTAACTTTTATTTGATCTGGTCTCTTTACTAATATCTTGTATTTTCCCATCCTAATTGACGATGTACATGCTTAATGGTCAAATATATCTCTTTCATGTTACATGCTGCATAACTTAAAAATTTAACAGGAAATTTAATCAATCACACTTATCAATTTTTATTTAACTCAATTGCAACAAATTAATTAACTGAGATAGTCCATAGATGCCAACCCCAGAGTACAAAAATAATGACTGCCTATGATAAAAATTAGATGTTTAAAACTTTAATGAATATGTAACTACTTGCAAAATCAACAACCATCAGTAAAACCTGACAATAACTTGGTTAATTATTTATTGTCAACGATGCATGTGTTGTACTCTTGCAACTTCTGAATGTCATTAAACACATGTTGTTTATAGGAGCCTTTTCCACACCTTGTCTTTTCAACCATTATTGATTCCAATGTACCATCCTTTCATTGATGATCTAACTTTTGTGCAACTTTAGTTTTACTGAACTAAAACTTCTCTCACTGTCAGCATTAAAGTGTGGTAAAGAAAGAAGTCCTAGCAAAATAACACTGATGACTAACACATGAGTAATATTTTGCTACTTTACGGTCTGGAAAAAGTGTGCAAAATAAATCATCAGCATCGCTAGCAACTGAAAGAGGAGGGTCCTCTCTAAAATAAATTAGTAAAATGAACTTCTGATAGAATTACATCAAGGTTCTCTCTGTTATATATAAATGAAACTGCCTGATTCTTCAATATAAGACTGGCTAAAAGTTTCTAAAACCATTGCCCTTGCTGAAATTATGCCCTTTATTGTGTCACCTCAGATAAACTAATGATGGAGTTCATTCTACATCTCAGACTGGGCAGAACCCTGGAGTCGCTGTCACATTCGCCTTCATTCATCACTGGTGACAATGCCCGATTCTTAACCCTCCCACCAACCCATCCACCCTTATTCACAATTTTACTGATTAACATTTGAGAAAATATAAATAAAGAAAATATATTTTTTAAAGGAACTGACCCACTATGAATCACATCCAATCTCGAATCTGAAAAGAAATTACCTGACACATATACAATCAAATACAGCATTATTTAGCCCATTAATACGTAAAAATGAAATATCATATATTCACCTGTCCAATTAAGGATTTACAATTTGGAAAGATGTTGCTATCAGTGGCCAGTACAATGTTAATCCACACAATTTTGGGAAAGAAATATATGCAATTCTCTCCAACTGACTCAAACTGAATAACCTACATGTGTTGCTGAGCTGTTAAACACCAAACCAATCGAAATCCAGCAATAATGGACCATAACTCTAAAAAGCCATGATATAAAATGCTGACAATAAAATTCGTGCAAGAGTTGAAAAAGTGAATGTTGCATATAAAATTCACTTGAAATCCTGATAATCCTGGTGCAAAAACATACAAAGAATCAAAAGTTGCTGAAGGGTCTGACAATCTACCCTGCGAAAAGAATTTCCTGGAATTCAAGATAAGACAATTTCTTCCTTTTAAATTCCATGTATTAAAAGCAGCTCGGATATTCTTCAACAAAAAAAAAATAATTTCAGATCAGCTGCTGTGGTGGACATACTAAGCATATGATTGGCACCATTTTCTTTCAGGATAACAGATATTATTTATTAGAAGTACTTGGGTAAAAACATCAGGTCAGCATGACCAACAATTCTGGAGGAGAACATACCTCCAGCAGGATTATCAAGAACAGCCACTGTGCTATCCATACTGGATGCATGACTGGCACAATTTTTGCTTAAGACCAATTAGGCATCTTGAAAGGTCTACTTATGACAACTATGTTTAAGATCCATTCATTTGGGAGAAGTAGAGATACCATTTGCAAGATGGACAAAATTGGCTATATTGAGGATCAGTTTGCATCATTTACATTCAGGACAAACTAGGCACCATAGGAAATTTTCAGATGAAAACCCCATGTAATAATGACTTTCCATTTACAAGAAGTATTGAAAACAAGATGGCTACCAATGGTGACCATACTGGATGTCAGATCAGCACCATTGTAATAAAGAACCAGCAAGACATAAGATGTCTTCTGGTGAGACCCCATGTTGATACAGCTTTCCATTTTGGAAGAATAATCTTAACAAGATTTTCAAGGTTTCAACTGGTGGCCATATTTGATATCAGATGCATAAAATGCATGATTATACTAATAATGAGAAAACAATTATAAAAGGCACATGGGTGGAAAACATGTTTAAAACAATACTCCCCCTTGATGTGGGCCTCAACATTTTTGGTATTTGATGAATTTTTAAAAAATAACTTTATTCAGTTGATTGATTGTCATGACAAGGTATAGGAGACTTCTGTCATGTTAAGTTCTTGCTAGTTCCAGATTTCTGCAAATGTATGCCTTATTTGTGTAATTTTTCAAATTAAAGCCAAATTTATTTATTTTGTCTTTATTTGTAATTTAGGCAAATATCTACCACATGGGCATCCTACATATAAAGTTTTAGGATTTTTACATTTGGGCAAAGAGTAGGATGATAACCCTCTTACATGGAAAGAAAAAACATTGGGATTAAAAATCATGCTCTTCAAAGCCATCCCATTGTTGTGAATATATTGATCCCATAATGCTTTGCTTTACTCCTGGGTCATCTACATTTTAGCCCATAATGTCCATTCATTAGGTCATGAGCACATTGACTAGATCCAACTATACTTTTCAAATACTGAAATCCAAATTTGAAAAAATATGGGAAAAGAATCATCCCATGTATGCTGACTTAGATAATTTTCACATTGATGTCATTTGTACATTGTTACATCCTTAAAATTGTAAAACCATTAGTAGTCTTATGGACCATCACAAGATTCCCGACTTTCTC
The DNA here is from genome assembly GCA_016746295.1 of Potamilus streckersoni. Taxonomy (NCBI): domain Eukaryota; kingdom Metazoa; phylum Mollusca; class Bivalvia; order Unionida; family Unionidae; genus Potamilus; species Potamilus streckersoni. Next base: position 2,881,433 of record JAEAOA010001122.1, read on the forward strand.
TTTCTTTGTATTAGGCACAGTCGTCACTAAAGCTACTGTAGAAAATTGATAGCAGTAAATGCAATCTAAATTGAGTGTGACAGTGACATTATAGCAAAGAAAGGAATTCCACTGTGACAAGTGGGATAAAAAAAGAAGCCAAATTTGGTTATTCATACTAACTTTGTAAATGAGACAAATCATCTTAAATCAGATCACCTTCTATTAATGACCACCTTTTTTAGTCCCATTGTTGGTCTTAATTATGAGGTTGTACTATGAAAAAATTGTCCAATACACTGAAGTGAGATCATTGCATACTGTCTATATGTAGCAAAGTGAACTCTAAACTCTTACCTGTTCTTATACTGTCTATATATAGCAAAGTGAACATTCTGGAATCCCTTACTGACTTATCCTGTCTATATATAGAAAAGTGAACATTTTTTAAAAATCCCTCACTGTCCTTATTCTGTCTATATATAGCAATGTGAACACTCTGAAATTCCCTTACTCTGTCCATATCCTGTCTATATATAGAAAAGTGAACATTTGAAATCCCTTAGTCTGTCCTTATCATGTCTATATCCAGCAAAGTGGACATTTAGAAATCCCTTACTCTGTCCATATCCTGTCTATATATAGAAAAGTGAACATTTGAAATCCCTTAATCTGTCCTTATCATGTCTATATCCAGCAAAGTGGACATTTAGAAATCCCTTACTCTGTCCATATCCTGTCTATATATAGCAAAGTTAACATTCTGGAATTCCTTACTCTGTCCTTATCCTGTCTATATATAGCAAAATGGAAATCCCTTAGTCTGTCTTTTACCTGTCCATATATAGTAAAGTGAATATTCTGAAATCCCTTACTCTGTCCTTATCCTGTCTATATATATCAAAGTGGAAATCCCTTAGTCTGTCTTCTACCTGTCTATATATAGCAAAGTGAATATTCTGAAATCCCTTACTCTGTCCTTATCCTGTCTATATATATATATATATATATATATATATATATATATATATATATATATATATATATATATATATATATATATATATATAAAAGTGGAAATCCCTTAGTCAGTCTTCTACCTGTCTATATATAGCAAAGTGAATATTCTGAAATCCCTTACTCTGCCCTTATCCGGTCTATATATAGAAAAGTGAACATTCTGAAATCTCTTACTCTGTCCTTATACTTGTAGTACATGCTGACTGAGACTGTCTCTGAATTTGGTGTGGGTGGACTTTTGGAGAAATACACTGGGAATCCACTGGCACTTTGTGAGGAACGCACTCGAGTGCTTGAAGCATATACTGCCAACTCTGACAATGTCCTGCAAAATATATATATATATATATATATATATATATATATATATATATATATATATATATATATATATATATATATATATATAAGAGAGAGAGAGAGAGAGAGAGACAGACAGACAGACAGACAGACAGTAAAAACAAATTATTGTCTCCCTCTCCCCAAATCAAAATCTTGACCCTTTCTTGAAGGTTTAAGGCATTATGTTGTACCTACTTATGGGACTTTTAGGTTTTGTGTTAGCGCATTTTGTTGAGCTTGCAAAAAAAGAAAAAAGAAAAATGTTAACAAGAATGCATGAGAAAGTTCTCATGTACTTACTGTATTGGTTCATTAAATATTGGTATCTAATATTTTGTCATGAAATATTGGTATTGTTTAAGTTTTGTTAATAATATAGAGTGCAATATGGAAAATTTGCATGTCATGATTCTCATTCATTATCATGATTATTATTATTATTATTATTATTATTATTATTATTATTATTATTATTATTATTATTATTAATTTTGTATGCATTGCATCAAATGTATATACCATTCACTGGGAGCATAAGTAGTTCTATTAATCATAGTATTATTAATGGGTTAGTCATGTAGTAAACAAGAAGTATTTCTGTATATCACTGATGATCCTAGCAATAAGATGTATTTAAAGAACAGTTATAGGCTAAATTGGAACCATTACTCCATAGATTCTGGACAGAAAACAAGACACAACTTAGGTGTTATCAATATAAAGACTCATATCAAAACTGGCTGGAATCAATGAAGCAATGAAGCAATCCAAAAGTTACTATACCTCTCCCATGATAACTAGTGCATGATGAGGTTAAAAAAAAAAACATGCCACAGTTCAAGTGAGGGCATGTGTTAAAGAGGGACCTCTGAAATTTAAAAAATATGCTAATCTGACTAGACAGCAACAATAGATTGGGGGAGGGGCTGTTAAATGTCTTTTTGTTAATTCATAATTGGAATACTTGTCAATAAAATGCTTTTTTGTAAGTTTTTGTATAAATTACATTTATTTTTAAGATAATCAACCTTTGAAAGATTAAAACATTACTCCAAAAGGTTTCAAGATACACGTACCTCTAAAAACATTGTGTATTACATCAATGATTCCTGCAAATGCATGCTAATATATTTGAGTGTTGATTTTAACAGAAACAATATTTCCTTTTTCAAAAAATTAGGCAAATTTAATTTGAAACAATAACAGCCAATGTTGATCTTGATATTTTTAAAAATATTTTTCAAATCATAAAATAATGATGGTGTCTCTTAACTGAAATCTTAGTGAAATTTCTGCTCATCCTTGGCCATACCTGTGAGTGTCAATTTGGGAATTATAACCTAACTACAAACTTTGGAACATGCTTCTCCATAACGAACTGCATCTGTGTATCAAGTATTTTTGGATTTGCTTTTCTTGTTATCATCGATCACATTAGCAAATTAAATCACTTTTTACTATTCATAACAGTGGTGATCTAGTGGTCAATTAAACGGAGATGTCCCGACACAATATCATCACTGATAGGATTGGCAGGCCTACGATTCTATCATTTTATTATTATCATTATTTCACTCGCTTTATTCTATGCACTACAAAAGACAAAATAAATATTTTAATATAAAGATGGTTTATTATTAATTGAACAAACACTTCTGCAAATTGGAAATCAAAACACAGCACTCAATTAGTTTCTCAGAAATGCTTGTGGACATAGCTGTGATGGTTGACTAACATTTTCATTTTTGAATACAAGTGGGTGTGCAGTATTTAGAAACATTACACTGAACCCAAATTCAATGATGGAACCAAAACACAAATTACACTTGACATAATTTTATGTAATTGGCATCTATTTCTTAAAGTCCTGCAATCAACAAGCATTAATGACATTTTCATGGATTAAAATATCATCAAATATTTACTATGTACTGATAATTTCATGTAAGGAAAAATTAACAAAATATATGACTTCTTATAAAAATATGCATTAATGACATTTTCATGGATTAAAATATCAAATATTTACTGTGTACTGAAAATTTCATGTAAGGAAATTTTAACAAAATATATGACTTCTTATAAAAATATGCAAATTTCATGGCATTGAATCAGATATTTTAGACACTCATCACCATTGTCAATGATACACTGAGCAACATCTCAAAGTATCATTTACTACCTTTGATTGCATTTTTTTCCCTCAAAATTAACAAATTGGAGACACGTTTTTGTATTATCACATCATAGCTGGTTGGAAGTTACCTGGCTGCAAGCTACTGAAGGAGAAATGTAAGTGGAAATTTAAAAGTAAAGTTTTAAGTCCAACAAAATGTCAAATTTTCCTGGAAGCTGGAAAACTGACTTTGATCTAATACCTCTTCATACTAAATATTATTTCAATCAAGGAAGTGCTTCAAAGATTCTTGAGTAGAAACAAAATTAAAATATCAATTTCTAAACTAACAAGGACCATAACTAATTTGGTGTGCCTGAAAATGGTGATCTTGACAAAGGTTTTCTTAATGCCAGGCCTCATACCGACTTTTATTTCAATCTATGTAGTCTTTCAAAAGATCTTGAGCAGAAAACTAAACTGAAGGACAAGGTTGCAATTTAAACAGGGGGTATGACACTTAATTTATGCCAGATTGAAATAGAGAAGAATGTGAAACAGGCATTTGTTAAAAAACTGAACAGCCAACTAGAAACAACTAATTAAAACTATAAAGAATGTCAAGGAAAACTGGGTATCTTTCAGAGAATGTGTACTCAGCTGCATTGAAAACCTTTGGACCCACCACACAAAAGCATCAGGATTGGTTTGATGAGATCGATTACTGAATGAGAAACATCAACTACAAGAGGTCTGTTTGGAAAAAAAAGGATTTTGTCTTCTAAGAAGGCATCCTTCAGCGTCATTAAAATGACTGTCCAATGAACACAATGACAGTTCTTAGACTTGTGTCAGAGAAGCATGGCAGATGAGGTCCAGTCATATGCAGAAAGGAATCGCATGAAGAAAGTCTTTGATACGTTCAAGACAATCTGTTGGCCACACTTATCAAGAACATTTATAATAATGAGTTCTGACAAAACCACACTTGTCACTGACAAAGAAAACATAGTATAAAGAACTTCACTTCAATAAAATCCTTAATCTCCAATCATTTATCAGTAAGAAGGCAACTAATTGACAACCCCAAGTTGAAATTAACATGTCAATTACTATTCCTCATATGTGGACTGACACAAAGAAAGAAACCGACCTGCTGTCAAATGATAAATTGGGTGAAAATTATACATCTGTGCCATGTATAGACATGATTCATGATACACAGCCAACAATACAATGCATTATTGATATACATAACAACTTGATGGTCTTTTCTTCATCTTTAGAAGTATGGCTGTGGTGTTTGGGTGCCATTTGATATGTGTTGATATCAAGGTTTAAGTTTTAGTATACAGATTATAGACAGACATAAACTTAACCTCTGCCCATTCTCATCTATGACAAAATAAAAAAAGATAATACGTCAAACTGACTACCTATTAGCTGGCAGTGATTTTAATTCAACCTTTAAGGCCATTTTGCTCATACCCTTGGCTTGTTAAAAAAAATCCATTAAACAAAGTGACAGTGACGCTCTATTAAAGACCTAACAATAAGTTTCCAATATATCGAGCTACCCTGCCACAAGTGAAAGTGACTATTTAATCCTATCTTACATAAAATGTGGGGGCCAGCAAATCGAGCTCTTTTCTGCAACTGATTTCATATGTCTGACTCCAAATAAAAAATAAAAATGCTTTGATTTGTTAATAAATGAATTTCCATGAATAAAACCACAAAAAAATCCATACAATCTGACTTATCAATGTTTTCAGGCAACAAAGGTAAAAATGAATACAATGGTCCCCCTCCTGAATATCCCCCATGCCATGCCCTACCTGAATTCCTTGGCAATGTCAAGCTTCCATTCAAATGTACACATTTAAGATAGCCACCCCTCTAATGCGACCAGTGGCCAAATTACTGCTGCAAAATCTGTCAAATTTAACCCTCACAAGAGGACACATAATTGGATTGACAAAATCTCACCAATATTTGTTGATTTCTAAATTTAACATTTGGACATTTTTTTTTTCAAAATGAAGCTATGTTATCTAGCTTTAATCCATACAAAGTTGTAAATAATACGAAGATATTTATATTTAAGTTCTTTATGCTTTGATATTATTACTTATAATAACAAGATGACAAAATCTATCTGCTTAGAAGTACTGTATGCATTAGGTCTGGTACAATTGATATGTTACTCATTGTCATTTCTTTTTCACTGATTACAAAATGTATTTGAAAGGGAACCTAACTAAATCAAGTCAATCATTTAACAAGCTCACTTCCTTTGCGAAGATAGAGAATTTCAATAGGTAAAAAAAAATAGCTAAACAGTGATGTACTTGCCAAAAAAGGAATAAGTTACTGCAAAAAAGTGCAAAATGTTGCAAGACTTTTCAGCAAAGAAAGAGAAGTTAAAGTAATTTGTCTAAATGAAAGAGTTCTTTAATTACTGATGAGAAATTTGAAGTCAGAGCGATTCAGAAAAACACTTCTATTTATACATCCATTAATGGGATAATGAAATTCATAAAAAAATGTTAGTTACAGCCATAAGCTTGAATCTTAATTTTATTGACAAGGTGGCTTTCCACCATGATTTAATGATTATTCTTAATTATTTTAAATAAAAAGGTTAAAAAATTCCATTACATGTACGTGATTTCTAAAATGAAACTATTTTATATTTAAGAAATGGTCTGTTTTGCCTTTCACTCTGTGTATATAGTTATTATTTACATCTGTGGGAGCCACCTCCAAAAAAAAACCACCACCCCTTGTATAAGATCATTTTCATGATGTAAAAGAGATGGCATTTTAATACGGGGAGCACTGTATAGATTTTTACAAAAGTGTACCTTAAAGGAAGCTGCAAATCACAAAGAAAGAAATTTGATTTTTTAAATTTAAGTTTTTTTTATGGCTTTAAACAACTGACATTCTTTTCGCTTTGCATTTCATGCAGAAAGGTGTACAGTGTTTACAATCATTATTTTACAATCCAAATCCACAGACACATTTCAATAACTTACTTTGGTGTGACATCTGGTCTACCAAATCCTTTCTTGGCTTCTTTTGATCTTCCAAAACATACAACGTAACCTAAATGAAAAAGGATTACAGTGAGTATTCCTGAATTCCATTGAATAAATATGTATAATATATACATGTGTGCACATGGTTTAATGGCAAATCACTAAAGCAATGTCTATATGTAACATGGACTCCACAACGAAGAACTAATGCAAGTGACACATAAAGTTACAAAAATTATTTTAAGCCTTTTAACACTGATTTAAACCAGAATATGATTAGCAATTACATACAGGTACCTCACCTCAATAACTCAATGATTACATACTGGGTGCTCATACTTTTCAATCAATAATTACATACAAGGTAGATAACCTCTGAATAATTACATACAAGGTAGATAACCTCTATGAATACATAATTACATACAAGGTAGAAAACCTCTATGAATACATAATTACATACAAGGTAGATAACCTCTAATACATAATTACATACAAGGTAGATAACCTCTGAATACATAATTACATACAAGGTAGATAACATCTATGAATACATAATTACATACAAGTAGCTCATCTTCATGAATCAATAACTATATGTGGTAGCCCATCTCTGAGTCAATAATTACATACAGGTAGCTCATCTCTATGAATGACTGATTACACATAGGTTGTTGTTATTGTAGGGTTTAACACCATTTTTCAGCACAAGATAGGCTATACATTGCAGCCAGTATAAATGGTGGAGGAAGAACCTGAGAAAACCCTGAAAAGAACCACCAACCCACAAGAAGCTACTGGAAAGCTTTCACACATAATCATATTGGCCGAATTTGAGGCTCGAACCCATGCAGAGAGAGATGAGATGGCAGTGATTTGTAACAGTGAGTGCTTCAGACCACTTGGGGCCCCCACATACAGGTAGCTCATTCATCTCAATGAATCAATATTTACATACTGGTACCTCAACTCTATGAATCAATAATTACATACAGGTATCTCATCTCCATGAATCAATAATTACATACAGATAGCTCAATGTGTGGCCGAGTGATCTAAAATGCTCACCATTACAGATCACTGCCATCTCACCTGTCTGCATGGGTTCGATTCTTGAATTCAGCCAATTTGGGTATGTGAAAAAGCTTCTGATGGGTTGGTAATTCTTTCTGGGATTTTACTGGGTTCTTCTTCCACCATTTATACTGGCTGCCATGTATAGCCTACCTTGTGCTGAAAGATGGCGTTAAACCTTACAACAACATCATCCCAATGAATCAATAATTACACACAGATAGCTTATCTCTATGAATCAATATTTACATAAGGTAGCTCATCTCTTTGAATCAATGATTACACACAAGGTAACTAACCCCATGACTCAAGGGTTACATCATACAAACAGCTCTTCTCTATGAATCAACAATTAGATATAGGGAGCTCATCTCTATGAATGACTGATTACACACAGGTACCTCATCTCTCTGAATCAATACCTACCTACAGTTATCTCATCTCTATGAATGACTGATTACATACAGATAACACATTTCTATGAATCAATAATTACATACAGGTAACCCATCTCTGAATAAATAACTACATACAGGTATCTCATCTCTTTGAATGACTGATTACATACAGGTAATTCATCTCTATGAATCAATAATTACATAAAGATAACACATCTCTTTGAATCAATAACTACATACAAAGCAATATGAACAAGTTTTTTCAGATGAATACTGCATGACCCATGTGAGAAAAAAAGTATGGCATCTGTCACTAACTAAAATCTAAAACACTGTATCAACAAAGTTAACGCAGAAAATTGCAAAGCAACTGGTGTTTGACAATCCATTCAGACAGTAGAAATAAGAATTCTTTGTCGTCTTGGCTTATTGGTTCTGAGGCTCTTACTTTTGTACCTAAACCTTCATTTGCAGTTTTTTCCCTAAGAATTTAGTACTTTCACTAATAGTTAGTATATCTCTGATAGATAGGTGATAACCCTCACCCTCAGTATGCGTTTCTATGTTATTTTTATTTACCACAGAGCAATAGTGAGTCTGAGAAGTTACGGACATTTCTCCTAAATACCTGTTTAAATGATCAGAATGGTATTTTCAATACTATTTGTTGTGGACAGTATAAATATCACATTCATTCATTTGCTTGTTTGAAAGTTTTAGTAAACTTGTCCACATTGTTCACTTTATCATCTCTACTTCAAAGAAGATGAAACAGCTGCTTTGGTTCATCCACAAACAAATTTAATAAACTAAAACATAAAGTCTACTACAGCAGTGTTTACAAAGTAATTCCTAAAATCCTATACCATCTTTAGGCACTCGTCTTGTGCACGTGCATGCAATATCAAGGTCTTCAGTATCGTATAATACTGCATGAATCTGACAATGTAGGGTTATCAGAGAAAAAGGAGTATATAATAAATGGAATTGTGCTACAATGTCACTCACTTTAAAACAGGCTATGTATGAAAATGTAATAACCAAATCATGCCATGCTAACAATGGGAGGGGGGGCCCACAATCCCTTGATTAAATTCTCTAGACTAGACGTTAAGTTACCGGAACATATGATTTTCAATGTAAAGAATGAAATAAATAATGACACTTGCATTTGGAAACAGACTGTCTGTTTATATAGAACTGACAAAAGACAACTTGGTACATAAAAATTTACAATATTACCTGCAGGGCAGAAATGAGCTCCACATGTCCTTGGGAATGGAATCGATTCATCTTGGTATGCAGAGAACAAACCTGACTGCAGTAGTTTATTGGAAGCCTGTGGCATTGGGAATGTATCTGAATCGGGAGTTTTCTTCTCCTCCAACTGCAAGACAGGATAAAACAAAGAATGATGTACCCCTATAAAATCTCTTCACCTAAGGCACAGACCTGTGAAAACAAAGACTAGGTTTTGCTGATGTTTATCTCAGACTAGATTTGTAACCAAGGTACAGGTCAAAATTCATATCAATGCTATGTGGCATCCAGCACACAACAACCAGTGCACAAGATAAACCCTTTAGACTTCCTAACAGTGCTAATTTCTATATAGCAAAATATTTTCACTGTTGGTGTGGTCACAGATGTTGCACAGACTGATGATGTGACCACAGATTCTATACAAACTATTGATGTGGCTGGAGATACTGTGATGCGACCACAGATGCTGCAGACTGCAGATAGTGTACAGACGTTTTAATGAGGCTACAGATTCTATATAAACTATTGATGTGGCTGGAGATACTGATGTGACCACAGATGCTGCAGACTGCAGATAGTGCACAGGCTTTTTAATGAGGCTACAGATTCTATATAAACTATTGATGTGGCTGGAGATACTGTGATGTGACCATAAATGATGCAGGCTGATGATGTGGCCACAGATGCTGTTGACATCTACTGATGTTGCTGCAAATGCCACACAGCCTGCTGATATGACTATAGAGGTTGCACAGACTGTAGATGTGGCTGCAGATGCTACACACTGTTGATATGATCACAAATGCTGCAGTCTCTTGATGTGATTACAGCTGCTGAAGAGACTGCTGATATGGACACTCACACAATTTAGGACACACACACAATTTAGATCACACACACAATGCAGCAGATACTGTTGTTGTGGCCGCATATACCGTTGACAACTGCTGATATGGCAGCAAACTGATGATTAATCCAGATATTTGTAAAGAAGGCATAATATTCTTTCTGGAAATAAATTAAGTATTACAGGAATCTGTACAGCTTAAATTTTTATATATTTCTATCTTGTTCTATTTGACAATTCTATACTAGATATCAATTGCAATGAATGAACTTCAGTTAATTTAGCATAGGAAGAGCCAAGAAGGGTGCCTTTATTCAACTTAAACCTCATAACTGGTGCAATTAACCACTTATTGCAAGAATTTTTTCATTAGCAATTAAGCAATATATTTCCATCTCCTTATCAATATACTGGGTCTCTCAATATAACATGCATGAAGTCACTGATCCCATTTTGGGAACAAATGTAGTTGTAATGTTGAACAAGCTTCTAACATTGTACACTTTTGTGGTTCCCCTGTACATTCCTATACTGAGAAACCACTGTATTACTAAGTATGATAACAATTCACACAATATATGCTCCCTTAATTCCAATGGCAAACCTGCACAGACCTATATCTGCCATCACATAATCCACCAGATGATCTGGATCTTTGCTGCTTTTTAGGAGCAGAACACACAACACGGACCCTGACATACTAGTGCATCATGCAATGGTCGATCAGAGTCTATGATGTTTACAAGTGGACTTGACTTGTACACAAGAATTGTTGGTATCTTTTTTACAATTATGCTGTGACTAACATACAAAGTTTAATTTACATCTGTACATTTGTTAATTCCAAAAAAGTGATACTTACATCTCGCCATTTGTTAATACTGGCAAGATAAAAATGTTATGCTTCCATACCGTCATTTTGTCAAATGCTGCTGAAAACTGACGTAGGCAGGGCTCTAGACAATTAGTGTTTCTCTTTACAAACTTCCGAGCTGTGTCCACAAGCACCTGCAGAGAAAGGATAATTTTAATAAACTATACACAAGTTTTGAATTTAAATTTCATAAGAGTTACAAAAACAATTAAAACGTAGATTGGGTAATAAGATTTACAGTAAAATCAGCCTTAATAGACTTGGACATACACAGAACCACTGTTCACAAAGAACAATGTAATAATAATAATATCCCTATATAATTGTAATTCAGGACATTTGCTCTAATATTATACAAATTATACACATTTTCTCTTGCTCAAACTAAGACTAATCAAAATTTTTTCATCTCATTGGTCACTGATATGATGTTAGCCATTCAGATATCAGACTTTCAAAACTGAGTCAAAGTCTGAGCACCAAAATCTTTCCTAAAATCTCAGGGACTGATGAGTGTGGAAAAAGGGCACTCCAATGTCTGGTTGTAATGTATTGATATGACACTACACCTTGTTCCAATAGTGGTCACTTTGTTCCAATAGTTACCATTAGCATTATAATAAAGGCAATCGAAGCTACCATCACTGCTATAGCAATTGCACTAAAAACAAAATAAGAATCTATAACAAGGATGCCCACCAGAGTACCTGCAATGACCTAAATTCAAAACTTGACAAATGTATGGACAGATGGACATTGATAATGCTATGTGTCATTACTACGGTCATGGTGGGGCATCAATACAATTAATATTCATCCATGGTGATTCCACTTCATCAGAGTCCAGCTCTCCCAAGAGAACAAAAGGAACTAACAACTTTTTTGATTAGTTTAGTTAATAAAAGTACTAAAATGATGCTGATTAAGATAAGTCAGACAAACATGATCTTTCTTTGAAGGACTGGCACTAAATCCTGCAATTCCCTACTGAAGCAGAAGTGCACACATTATGGTATGTATTATCACAGAAACATATTTTGCTTCAAAACTTGCTTTCTTATTAAAATACATCATTCAATCATAATTTATTTTTTAAATACATCACTCAATCATAATTTCTTATTCTGACACATCACCCAATCATAATTTCTTATTCAAATAATCAGTCATAATTTCTTATTCAAATATATTATCCAATGATAATATATTAGAAGAACATGTGTCAGGACTTACATCATCTCACACAATAGTTAGTCCTGGCTCCAATCTCCTTATGTATGCAAAACAGTATCAAGTTTCATCTCAATGAACATGACCACTTGCAACCAAAGTGGCTTGATTGGTTATAGTGCCTGTCTTGGATGCAGGAGGTCATGAGTTTAAACCCCGGCCAAAGAATTATAAAAATAGGACTAGCAGCTGCCTCGCTTGGCACTCAGTGTTAACAGGTTAGTGTTAGGACTGGTCAGACTGGTGTCAAGGATATTGTGACTGGGTGGGACATCATGCTACATGCCTGTGGGTGTTCTCTAAAAGTCACTCAACCTCAAGATGCATGACATTCTTTTCTTGTTCAGCTAACATTGTTCATCAACACTTGCTTTTCACAATTACACCCTAAGACAACCAGTTTCCGATCCAGCTGCTGCTACTGTCAAGTCTTGTGGCTATACTTAGAATCGACTTTCCTCATTTATTTCAAAGCCTATACGCACAAACATGTAAATACAATAGGATAATTTCATGCTCCAAACAAGGACTGAACCCTAAGTATAGTATACCTGGAAGATAAAACTAAAGTGTTCAATGAGTTCTTTATCTCCAACAAATTTCACTTGCCTTGTGAAGTTTTTTGTGCAGAGCATTGTCGACTGTAGACTCAGTAATCTCAAAAGATGGAATTGCTTCATTTGGATAGTTCGTAGGGAATCTGACTGTGAGAGTTACACTGTTTTTACCACTGACGGCAATGGCTATACACGATCTCTTAACAACAGCCATCTGAAATGATAGCAAAAATGTTACTATCGTTAAGAGTGGAAGTTTCGGCACCATAAACACAATATTTAATAATGAACTAATAATAAATAAACATCTCCTGAATCTGTGAGTAAAGCAAGTGCAAATTTTGCAAATTTGATGTAGCACAAAAGGATATATGGCAATTTAAGATAAATTAATGCCAAACCAAAATATAATGGAGAACAATTTGTGTGCTTTTGGCAGGACTTCTCTCTGCAGGACAAAGCTAATAATAACGTCAAATACAAACCTGTGATTTAACATTTTATACATTGTCTTTTTTCATTACTAATACTGTTATCAAAATACAGTTTTGTGTTAAATAAGACTAAATATAAGAAAATTTTTTAAGCTTTCTTTCGAAATGATTCAAATGTAAATCATTTCGTTCTCACAGAAGAAAAGCTAATACATACTGTATATACTCATTTATAAGTTGAGTCCTATGGCAAACTGAAAAGATCCAGATCTGCTACTGCATAATGTGCCAGCAGATCTGGGTCTGTGCAGTTTGCTAGGAGTAATCAGAGAAACAAACAACACATTATGCTATGGCAGATAGGATCTTTGTTGTATGCAATATGACGACTTAAAAGGGAGTATATATGGAACTTTATACTAGAACCTGCAAATTAATGCATATAAAGTTAATCACCTTCATTTAGTTTATAGCTACTATATATGAATGTCTTTAACATTATTATCTTTGTTGTGCTTGTTTTGTTTTTATTCACATCCATTCATATTATCTGAATACTGTTGAAAGTAATCAATGAAATCCAATACAGATCACATTACTTAATTGAGTCCATTTCATTACCTCTTCAATTTTCACATTGGGAATATTTTTATTGACTAGAGAAAATTCTTGTGTTAAATTCATTGGCTGTTGCTGAGGTAAGGAGTCTGTTTTGTTGCTATACATAATGCTAGCATTCAAGCGCTGATTTGCCATGGTTTCTTTGTGATCAGTTTCCATAGCATCACTGACATCAACAGCAGATAACTCATTCTCTGAGGAATCTTGGGCATCATGACCACACAACTGTAATCAATAATAATAATAATAATAATAATAATAATAATAATAATAATAATAATAATAATAATAATAATAATAATGATAATAATAATAAATATAATAATAAATTTAAAAAGTATAACAACAATAATAATAATAATAATAATAATAATAATAATAATAATAATAAAAAATTAAAAAAGTATAACCACAAAAATAATAACAACAGCAGCCATAATAATAATATAAATAATAATACAATAAATTTAAAAAATAACCACAACAATATAAATAATAATATTAATATTAATAACAGCAACAACAACAATAAAATAATAATAATAATAATAATAATAATAATAATAATAATAATAATAATAATAATAATAATAATAATAATAATAATAATAATAGCTTTTTTTACTGAATACCTCTAATTGTTTAACCTAAAAAGGTCATGCTGACTGACATGACACATTTAAGGTAGTTGTGAACATTTCATAAAAATGGTTCAATCACATCCCAATTACTTGTTCCAGTTGCTGTATAGCTGTATTCCTTGGGATTTTTTATGAAGGCACTAAAACTGACAATCTGTCTGCTATGTTGAAATCAAGAAAGGATATTTAAAACAATTTGTTTTTATTTTAACTTAATGAACCTTAATGATTAGGCAAATCAACTAATTAGTACAAAATTTTTAAGCAATTGTATGTGTCATGGAAAAGTAATACAACATAACCACTAAATGTACACAAAGCATGAATTACATATTCACCTATATAATCACTAGATACACACAAACCATGAACTGCATATATGCATTCATAACCACTGGTTGCACACAAAGCATGAATTGCATATATGCCCACATAACTACTAAATGCATACAAAGAATGAATTGCATATATGCCCACATAACTACTAAATGCATACAAAGCATGAATTGCATATATGCCCACATAACTACTAAATGCATACAAAGCATGAATTGCATATCTGCCTTTATAACCACTGGATGCATACAAAGCATGAATTGCATACCTGCCAAAATAACCACTAGATGCACACAAAGTATGAAATGCATATCTGCCTACATAACCACTGTATGCATACAAAACATGAATTGCATACCTGCTTACATAACCACTGTATGCATACAAAACATGAATTGCATACCTGCCTTCATAACCACTGTATGCATACAAAACATTAATTGCATACCTGCCTACATAACCACTGTATGCATACAAAACATGGATTGCATATCTGCCTTCATAACCACTGTATGCATACAAAACATGAATTGCATACCTGCCTACATAACCACTGTATGCATACAAAACATGAATTGCATACCTGCCTTCATAACCACTGGATGCATACAAAACATGAATTGCATACCTGCCTTCATAACCACTGGGTGCATACAAAAGCATGAAATGCATACCTGCCTACATAACCACTGTATGCATACAAAGCATGAATTGCATACCTGCCTACATAACCACTGGATGCATACAAAAGCATGAATTGCATACCTGTCTACATAACCACTGTATGCATACAAAAGCATGAATTGCATACCTGTCTACATAACCACTAGATGCATACAGAGCATGAATTGCATACCTGCCTACATAACCACTGTATGCATACAAAAGCATGAATTGCATACATGTCTACATAACCACTGGATGCATACAAAGCATGAATTGCATACCTGCCTACATAACCACTGTATGCATACAAAACATGAATTGCATACCTGCCTTCATAACCACTGTATGCATACAAAACATGAATTGCATACCTGCCTACATAACCACTGTATGCATACAAAAGCATGAATTGCATACCTGCCTACATAACCACTGTATGCATACAAAAGCATGAATTGCATACCTGTCTACATAACCACTGGATGCATACAAAGCATGAATTGCATACCTGTCTACATAACCACTAGATGCATACAGAGCATGAATTGCATACCTGCCTACATAACCACTGTATGCATACAAAAGCATGAATTGCATACATGTCTACATAACCACTGTATGCATACAAAGCATGAATTGCATACTTGCCTTCATAACCACTGGATGCATACAAAAGCATGAATTGCATACCTGTCTACATAACCACTGGATGCATACAAAGCATGAATTGCATACCTGCCTACATAACCACTGGATGCATACAAAGCATGAATTGCATACCTGCCTACATAACCAATGGATGCATACAAAAGCATGAATTGCATACCTATCTACATAACCACTAGTGCACACAAAGCATTGAATGCATATCTGCCTTGGTAAATAATCTGACTATAAAAGTAATTTGAATAAGATTAAATCTATTATATTATCATTTAAATATGAAAATACCTTGATACAGCATATAAAATAAGTGTTATCAACATCAATTGCCATGACAACTGCAAGCATTTCTAAAATGTTTGTAATTATGTAAAAGATACTTGATTAATTTTCTAATATTAAAAGTTACTTTTAATTTTAGTGTGTTAATTTCTTTTTATATGCCAGCTCTCACTCATTCATAGAAACCCTATACAGAATACAAACAGTCTGTCCCCTTTAAATAACTAAACTAAAAATATGAATAGTGTGAAAAATTCAGAAGCCAATTTTGCTCATAAAATCTGGGTTTTATTAAAAACAATACCTACCTGATCATAATACCACCACCACCTCATAAATCCAGCCCTCCCAGCTAAAGGTTTTAGCTACAAGAGCTAACTGTTGCCTGGACATTTGTGTGGTTGGTCAGAGGTAATGAGTTTGCTTTGATATAAATAAAGGGCAAAAAAATCCCTTGTGAACTTCAGTTAATACTGTACTGGAGTGGAATACAAAACTCTCCTAGTAGACTGTAACTGTAGGAAGGCTGGATAGGCATTACCTGTCTTATGATCTGATAAGTATTATCAAAGGAATTTTTTGCTAAAAAAAATTGGTTTCTTCTCACTTATGTCACCAGATTATAATACCTTATGATACAAGTAAGAGTTGGATCGAGCAAGTAACAAGTTGATTTGATTAATTCATTAACTGGGTTTATTCTTGATACATAAAGCATATAAGCAGTTTTATCCAGGACAAGATTGTCTGTCCTGATATGCTGTCGATTCCCTCTCTGGGAGGTAAGAATTGATGGGGTCTCCCTTGACAGACAAGCTTGGTTCCTTTCATGTACCACTCAATGCTCTCACTCAGTTCTATAGACAACCTTTAGATGAAGGATTTATGAAAGAAAGAGGTTTCACAGCAAAATCCAATTTCCCATTAGAGGAAGTCTGTTCTTTGTAATGAAAGCAAGAGCTGTCATGTATGATATCAACAAATCCTGTCAGAACTGAAAGTACTACAGGTTGATCTACAAGGCATGTATTTTTCTCATTCTGTTTGCATTCACCAAGTGGGAAGCAGGTCTTGTATAGGAGGTGAACTAATGAAGCTTTCAAGAATGGTTCAGTGTTTTAACCCATAACAGATTTACTTTGGGCACTGAGCCAAAACCTTTCTTTTGTCCTATATTCCCAGTTCTGTGATTACACAGTATGTCACAGATTATAGAACGGTAGCCTTGAATGTGATTATCGTGTTTCTTTTGAACGAACCAAAGCAGAATGTTAGCTACTTGGAAAATTGATACCCTGAGTGGATACACGTGTTCATGCTGAAAAAGTCTCCATTTTACCTCTTGCATGTTCAAAAATGGATGGCATTTATGCTCAAGCAATTCTCTCCACCATTTGTTGTAAGAACTGTTTATGCTCAAGCAATTCTCTCCACCATTAGTTGTAAGAACTGTTTGTTCTTAAGGGCACGTTTAATATTACCCAAACATGCAGGATCAAAAGTTCTGGAATCATGTGAAGTACCTGCCATTATGACTGCTTGAGCAAATGACTACAAAATAACTCTATTTCTTCAGGATTTCTGCTGCTACTTTTATCAAGTAGTTTGACCATTATTTCTTCCACCTGAAGGGAGCAATCTGAATGATGTGACACTTCAATTATCTTGTTTTTCATAGCACCTTTGGAATCTGAATGTTTGGAGGATAAGCATTTTCATCTAAGCCATTCCAATCAATGGAAGTACATCAACTTCCCTGGTGTTCAGATCCAGGATTGACAAGAAAATGGTGGAGAGCATTGCATTCTTCATTGTCAATGAGAGCTTTACTTGTGGCTGATCACATATGCAAGTGAAAATGAAAGGATAATGTAACCATTCTGTTTGTAGTAGGAAATCTGAAATTTAGTTTGAAATATGATGGAGATTTGTCATTGATGACACCAACTTAGAAAATCTCAAAGAAGATTGCAGAGGTCTGGGGACTTGCTTGCTCTCTCTTCTCTATCATGGTCATTTTCATTCTACTCTTTCCATTTATTTTTGCAACGAGATAATTATGTAATTACTTCTCGTACATCAATTCATAATCTCTGATATAAATGTGCTGCATGCAGGCATACCCAGTTTTTGATGACCCCATCTTGTGGAATGGGACTAGGGGTAACATTTTAAGAAACCTACCATTACAAAACACACATACATACACTCATTTGCTTTATCAATAGAAACTATTTTACATTTGGATTTCTCTTTCTACATCATTCAGTTGCAAGAAAAAACAAACATACCAACAATCATCCAGTTTCTTACCTTAAAATTCGGTCCCTTATCATGACATATTGCAACAATCCATTTTCTATGAAGATCCATCTTCTTCACTAATGGAATATGGTGGTAGCTTAAATCTATGTGAATTCCAGCATTGCCATTGCACAATGGAACACAACAATATTCGTCATTATTTTAGCCTTGCCAGTATCAACTGTAGCAGCCATAAATGCAAGATAAAATGAATCTGGTACCTAGCTTAGCCTCGTTTTGGATTCATTGATCCAGGGTCACATGAATGCATGAATACGTTCTAAAAATGGTCTATAGATGATCCTGAGTGGTCCACTCTCCACTGGCCTTTGGGAATGATGGAACACGATGTGCACACAAGCCAGTTGTGCTTGCATTCATACAAACCATCATCCCCACAAGTTGTACCACCAAAGTAAGATCCAACATGAACCGATTGAGGTACTCCTATCTTCTGAGATGGAACCTCACATACATGGAGACAGGTATTGGCTGATTCTGGGGGCAAAGTCTTGGTCTCCATTTGGAAAAAAAGAATCATCTGTAATGATCTCTTAAAAGATAACCTAAGATGACAAGGCCCACTACCACATTGAGCAAACCCAGTAGGCAAAGAAATTCATGAGAGACTGCCTTGTGTAAGATTTAAAACCGCCATTGAACATATTTTTTTAAAAGCATGTACCTGAGAGAGACAGACTCTCTTTACATGTGTTTTGAACTCCATATATAAATGGATATAACACTGAGCTGGTATGATCTTGGACTCTTCCTTGTTGACAAGAAATCCAAAGCTTTTAAGGAGTGATAAGAGATATCATGTCTTGCTTCAAAAAATAACTCATCTGGTGTTTTTGAAGACTCGTCCTGGTAGTTGGATGTCACCACAGTGGAAGTGGTATCCTGAGAGGACCATTCTGTCCACAAGTTATGTGAAGACCAAGCGACTGATGTTAAATCCAAAATAGAGTGCCCTAAACTGGTTAGCTGTCTCTCCCTGAAAGTGAACAGTAGAAACTTCCTGGAAATTTTTTTAACTGAGTCATCTTGCAAGTCAACACTATCAATGAAATCTTCCTGAGAACCATTTAAAACCCACTTTGTTTTTATTTTGAAACATAAATGAAACAACTAGGTCTATGACTGGTTGAAGAATGCCATTGGTCTTTGGGTCCAGGAACATTATCAAATTTTTAAAAAAACCTGTGATTTTACATTGTGAACAATCTCTACCACCCTTTTCTGATGAAGGCTGTTGATATCTTGGTGCAAAGTGTCTTCTGGAAACCTATATTAGAGATAAAAACTATTCAATGGAGAAAAAAAATAAAATCAAGAAATGAAGTTGTAGACATATCATCTCATGAATTTATTTCTCACTGTTCTCTTCCTTCGATGGTGATACTGCAATGTTGAGTAATTTACATTTTCTACAGTGGATGGTGCTGATGTTTTTTGTGACAACACAATTTTCAAAAAAAGACCCACTCTCTTTTGGGACACAAGTCTGATCCCACTCCTCCTTGGTACATGATGTGATACATGTAAGTCTCCTAATCATCATGGTCAGTACTTTCCATTTAACAATTAAGACTTGGATCCTTCCCCACCTCCACCACCAAGATATCTGACAAATATGGCATGAAAATGATGTCATTTTCACATTATAGGGAGGCTGGCATAGTAAGAAACTGGAACAAAAATTATTGCAATCTCTCTGCCTCCTGTCCACCATTTTGTTCTTGAAAGCTGTGGCTTTATACAAGTAAATCAGCAATAGGACTTCAACCGTGTCCTAGGGAAATTCTTTGTTTACAGTTGTAGTTGTTGTAGAGTTTAACGCCATTTTTCAGCACAAATAGGCTATACATGGCGGCCAGTATTAATGGTGGAGGAAGAACCATGGAAAACCCCGGGAAGAACCACCAACCCACGAGAAGCTACTGGCAGGCTTTCTCACTTACCCACGTTAGCCAAGCCTGGACTCGAACTCACGCAGACAGAGGTGAGATGGCAGTGATCCATAATGGTTAGCGCTTGAGACCACTTGGGGACCCCTTTTGTTTACACACTGAAAATTCCTCCTCTGCATCTTGGGTTGTGTGTAAACACAATTTTTGTCCTCTTTGGTGGCTTCTTCACATAATTCCTAAATAAGGCCACTGAAGAAGAGTTTAGAAGAGAATGACTGCAATCTTATATTGGTTTTGTGGTGATCTTTCAGAAAGTGAAATGCGCTTATCTCATTCTGTCAGTTGTCAGCTTGCCATTGCAACACTAGTCAAGGTGTGCTGAACAGCTCTGTTTAGGACAAATGCCATCTGAAAAACAGAGTTTCACATGTGTCCTGTTGAAAAACTACCAACACAGAACCCACTGCCATAATATTTCACACCAACAGTTGTGTCATCAAGACTTCTGGTCCAGGCATGCTGAGTAAGGTTTTGACTTCAATGTCTCTGTCTACTGTTGGGATTTCCATGTGAAAAACTGGAGCATGCATCCTACTAAAATTTGATACAAGGCATCACTGAGAAAAGAAGAGATAGTTGGCACTAGTGCCTTGCAAGTGTCTGTACAAGCAATTCAGAAGGTCCACAACTAGACCAGACTCTGGTATCAGTTTGAAAGCTCATTTGTTTTTCTTTGTTAGTAAGTCAACTGATGCCAGAACAAAAATTTACACCAGGTTGTTGTTGAAGGGGGATGAGAACAAAACTTGTGGCAATAAGTGAAGAACTTCCTCAACTGATGTCCAGAAGGCAGTCTTCTGTCATTGTGAGATCTAGCAACAAAACTACCAAGTTTTCTGAGCATACTTTGTCATCTCTAGGTCTGATATCTCCTGTGCAATTTGTTGATGTATCTTCAGAAGACTGCCTAAAAGGGCAGTACATGATACTATCAAAATATTATGAATGGGATAGTCACTAACAAATGACGGCTAAGTACATGCACATTTGGAGTGGCAATGGCATCAGAGCAAAGTAAATACATATTCTATGCAAACTAGTACAATGATTTGGGCAGTGGATGCCAAAACCTCAGTAAACTCACTTCACCTCATCAAACATTTTGGGAGATCCCTAGGGTGTCTCTCTTTTGTCTTCTTCAGGTTTCAGTTTATAATGGTTGGGAGTGAATTTGTAGCATTGAGCTTAAAAACCAGGTAGGTATTGTTTGTGAGTGTCTAATGCACACTTGTAATCTCATTGCCTAGAAAAACTTAAAAGTCACTTACACCTCACAATTATAGAGCTATATTGAAATAATATTTGTTGTATATTCACTATTTTCATAGCATTTTATATAATAAATACTATTAGTCACACATTATTCAAGAATTATATTTATATGTGACACTTAAACAAAATATAAAGTTTTGGTATTATGAGGTTTTTAAAATTTGTTTTGGTATTCAGAGTTTAGAGGTTTTGGTTTACTGTGAACAAAAAAGAAGGAAAAATTCAGGAATAAAAATATTTTTGGTCTTGAGGAGTATACCATTTATTTATTCCATTTATTTAGCAGAGATTCACTGAATATAAAATATTAGTCTACTTAAAGACTTTTCTTCTATATTTTTATGTTATATTTTAATATTGTTTGTTTTCTTCATCTTCATATCAAGTATTATTCAATTTAATTCCAAAAGTGTATTATTTAACTAACTTGCTATATTAAAATTTATGTATGCATTTTAAAATTATTCAGAAGTTTTCAGATGTTTTCCAAGGGGGTGAACTCTCTTCACAACAAAAACCTGTGATTCTCAATAGACCCAATCACAGAATACTTCCCTTGCTTTAATATGCAAACTGATATTTAGGAATCCATGGTGTAAGCAAGGCCAGCCAATCAAGTGTAAGATTACTTCAATAATATACATGTATAATTTTCATTATCGAACCATCCAAGATCTTTATGATACAAGCTTGTATTCCAATTTTTGATCAAAATCAATAAAAAAAAATGGCACTTCCAGAGAGCTAACAAGCTCAGCCATTCATCTCCAAGGTTACTTATTAGTATGCATGGATCTTGATGATTTGCAAACTCATCCTGGTTATCGATGATAAAAGCATCTACTCCAAATCAGAATGGAATAGGACCAAAAATGTGGCCTGCATGAATTGTGGCCTGCATGAATTGTGGCCTGCATGAATTGTGGCCTGCATGAAATGTGGCCTGCATGAATCGGATGCATGATCACCGCAATAGTTTGTAAAGATCTCGCTCATTATTGGACTTATCCAAGATTTTGATGATATAAACCCAATTTCCATGTTTGATTCAAACTGGAAGAGAAATTCGGAATCCAGAGTGGTAACACATAATTGTTGACGGATGGATATATGATGTATGATGCAGAGCCATTAACACAAAATGGGTACAGCTATGCAAGCTACAAATTGCACTACACATGCAAGATAGGTACATCGATTTTCAATAATTTTAAATGGCTTTTCACACTTTCAAACTTCATTACCAAAATCCATTGATTGGATTGTACATTTATGTTTCAAATTTATATCTACATACTTGTAATACCATTATTTATATGGTAGATATTATCTGTATCATTTATTTTTTTCATATTTTCACATGTAAGAAGAATGCCCTTGATGTTACAGTGCTCGTACCACATATATTTCTGACAAAAAATTTCTTAACCTTAATTCTTAACATATTCAAATAACATGTTGAGCTTGTTTCTAAACAACTGTATATTTACTTAATTTATATGCCTAACGAATTACAAAAACAGTCTAAACAGAGGGTAAAGCAAATTTTTAAGTCAATTATATGTTTCTCTAAGAAATACCTACCCAATCACATTGTATTAGAGATACTGGCTTGCTACCTCGTAAATCCAGCCCTACTAAAAGACAAAAACGTCTTATCCTGTCTATTTTTAGATAGACAAAGTGAAATAATTCTTCCAATTAATACCCCTTCAAACCACCAAGTGTCACCATGTTTTTAAGCTGAGCAACACACTAATAGACTCACTGTACTAATTCAGTTCCTATAGTAAACCTATGCAAACATCATTATATTAAACATTCAATAAGTTAAAATTGCTGAGTGCTCATGATGAATCCTATATTTATCAGTATAGATGAAGCCTGGATGTCAGCATCTGTGCAGAGAAAAGCATATGAACCGCAGCATTTTCTGGAGCTGCATATGTTTTAAACATGTGCTTTCAATTCCACACCAAAGAGTCAGGAGCTAAATTTAGTAATGAGTGTTCCAAACTCAGGACTGTTAAAGAACTGAAATTCCATCAATAAAACAATGTCTTTTTTTTTTTTACTTACAACTAGGATAAGCTCTCAAATGATTCTTTTCCCTAAAACACAACTTGAATTATTAACCAATCCTGGCCAGCCAATCCCTTATATACTCTAATTTATGTTCACCCATTTCCAGGCTGGTTCTCATTTTTCCATACAATTAGTACCATGTGTCCTAATGTGGTTGCTCATGTGGTGAGGTAGCTGGGAGGTTTTATCAATATCAGGCTAATATGCCTAGTGTAATATGATAGGGGAACATATCTGAAGGAGAAACACAGTGATGTCCAACATTATTTACCCCTTCACATGTTTACTTTTGGTTTCAAACTGATTTATGACGAAAATAACAAAGCACCACAGTCAAAATATTCATAATAATTACTTTTTTCCCTGTAATTTCAATGTTCAAAATAAAAACAATTGTTTGCTGAAGTGTATTATAGCATTTTAATTACCTTCTAAGAAAAATGTCCAGAAGTTCAAAACACAAGATGGTATGACTATTATAATATTACAAATCACACCATAGAGAAATTAGGCAGTGACAACAGATGATGTTTCAGAAGAACGTGTTAACAATTTGGTGATGTGATGTGATGATTTCTTAGTTTTAACAATTTTTCTGTCATATTGCCATGATGTTTGCAGTGTGGCCAATTATAGTGATGTCTAGCACAGGGATATCATACCACAGACATGTAGCATGATGTCCAACCCTGTCACATTATCCTGACACCAGGCCGACCAGTCCTAACACTAACCTCTTAATGCTGAGCACCAAGTGAGAAAGCTGTTAGTACCATTTTTATAAGACTTTGGTATGACTTGGCCAGGGATTGAAACCACCACCTTCCACATCCGAGTCAAACCTCAATAATCCCTCACTAGAGCATTGTTTAAAAGTGTGCTGAATTAGAGCTGATACTGACCTATGATATAAATTTCAAAAGATTTCTATTTAATGACACATCCTATATAGCCAACATTTTGAGGTGACCAACTCCACTAGACAAAATCTTGTCTCTCCAAAATCACAGGTAAAATGTATTCCTCCAGTGATCTGACTGGATTGCAATAGATAAAAAATGGATTTCTTATGTCACAGCTGCTTGATATATGCTGCATCCATCTGAGAAATCAATCTATGGACAAAACAATGAATAAATTTCTTCGATTTCATGATTCAGTTTAAAGAATAAATCATTTCAACGATAAAGAGATAAGAATTTTATTATGAATTATGCAGCTTTCAAATGGATGTTATGAACTTTTTGTTAGTTATAAACTTACTGTAAACTGATTTGTATTATACCAAGAATACACCTCTTTCCTGATGAACAGAGATATCACAAAGTCAAACTGGAACAATACAACCAGTAAAAAGACAGAGAAAGAAATTTGACAGAATGTTCACATAAAAAAGAAATTTGTTTTACCCTTTGTAATTGTGGATCAATTTTCCAAATTCTCATGCTCTGATCTTTGGACCAAGTAACCAGTTGGTAATCTCTCTTTCCTGTAAGGAAAATTTCAGACAATCATGATCTACAAAAGTCAATACAAAGTAAAATAAAAACTCTTCAGTCCCTTGTGATGCATAAAAGGGCTCCACACGCAAAATACAATTGCCTATTTTTCAATAGATCAAGTAGCTATTATAAATTAAGAATTAAAGAAAAATTAAAGGCCCAATGAACACTGATCAGTGTGGAAACAACAGCACTACACCAAGGCTCCTATGGGCAGGAGACACTGTGTCCCCAATCCTCAACATTTTAAAGTCACAAAGGAAAATAGTATACAATACTTAATGCATCATTAGTGCTAAAAACATGAGATAATCATAACTGTTGACAAAGTAACTTTGCTGTCTTCACTGTTCTATCATCTTTCCTTCTGACACTTATATTACTGTAATAAACATTTTATGTTGTTTATAATGGACACAGACTGCAATCTTTGGATCACTGCCATCTCACCCGTCTGCATGGGTTCAAGTCTCAGGTTTGGCCAATGTGGATAGGTGAGAAAGCTTGCCAGTACCTTCTCATGGGTTGGTGGTTCTTTCTGGGGTTGTCCCAGGTATTTTCTCCACCATTTATTCTGGCTGCCATGTATAGCCTGTCTTGTGCTGAAAAAGGGCATTAAATTCTATAACAACAACAACTGTCATCTTAATGTTTTTAACACCTTGAGCAACTTGGGCTGTTGCTAATGCCAACAGAGATGTGGATGAACATGCACTAAATAAAAGTAGATGAATATTTTAGATCTTTTTCCAAACACAAAATGGCCTAAGAGAGAAAGCAATAAGAGTTGTGGGACATACATTATATTCACTTATAAGTAAGTAGAGTCCAAATGCAAACTGCACAGACCCAGATCTGTGCTGGCAGATAAGGGTCTATGCGGTTTGTTAGGAGTAATCAGTAGAACAAACAATGTAGACCCTTATCTGTAGGTGCATTATGCTAATGCAGATCAGGAAATTTGTTGCTTGCAGCTTAACTCAACTTATGAGAAAGTATATATGGTAAGTCAAAAAGTTGAGAGACCTGTAATTCTTTGTTCAAAGTGCAATGCTGAATCAACTACACTTTTCCGCAATTCACAAATTTAAGCACCAATTGAAATTATTTTAAATGAAAGGCACAAAAGTGATAACCACCAAAATAAACAAATTTACAGCTGTGTAGTCTTTCGAACAATGTCTCTGCACAGAAGCTGTTTATACTTCTAGATCTTTTTCTGTCCCTTCACCATATTTATGTTTGTCATGCTGTTATACAATTTAACAAACATGGCTTAGGTTGATCACTCTACCAATAAAAGAACCGAGTACAAATCTGTTTTGATGTAATGACTATTATGAGGGTATGGGTGAGGAAAGCATGGTTTGTGAACAAACACTAAGAAAAATCAATCAAATGACCACCTGAACAAAAGCTTTACAAAATAATAAAGTTTCAGCATATTAAAATAATGTGAAGTTAAGTCATTTTAGGGAACTTACTCACATTTGGGCAGACTTTGTTTTCTCAGTGCGACCTAATGTCTAAGCATATTTGTCTAAATGTGTTTCCTCAATGCTATTTTATGTCTAAATATAAATATGCTTGACCAAATATGTTTTCTCAATGCAAATTAAATTCAAAACATTAATATGTTTGTCTAAATAGTAGCTACCATTTTATACTCACACACAACTTAGATCCAACAGTATCACACAATGTGCAGGTAGATCTGGGGCTTAGAAATTTGTTAGGGAGAAATCAGTAGAACAAAATGCAGACCCTGCTTACATGACTCAAAGATAATAATCATCACTCATTGCCAGGTAAGAAGTTGTTAACTCAGTGCCAATTAATAAATTTGAAATATTTATCACTCAGTGCCAGGTAATAAGCTGCATAACTCATTGCCATGTCATTCCCTTGAAATAATCATCACTCAGTGCCAAATAATAAACTGCATAACTCATTACCAAATCATCTCCTTGAAATAATCACTTTGTCTATCTCCAAGATTTTGCAGCTCTCTAAGAATGACAAATTACACTGTACAAAATAAAACTACACAATTATTTCCATACTGCAAATAACTGTCTGGACTTTCACTGAAAAACTGACAATTTATTGACTTGTATCTTAGCAAATTGATGGTTAAATCTTGATATTTTGTTCTGTTTCATTTATTGTATACATTCAAGTCATCTGTGAAAGTATTAGATGCAACAGAATTTAATTAGCAATCATTATTCCTTATATCACTAAGAAATAATGTTAAATTATGAGAGAGTTTGTAATATCCCCTATTGTAAATGCCACTCTCCTGTGACCTCTGCCCTTCACCTTTTACTTTCTCAACTACAGATTATCTTTGATGCCTCTAGTGAATATACAGTTAAAACTAATATCACTAATTAATATTAATACTGGCTTACAATGGCATTTGTCATTATAATTTTTGTTTAAGATGTCTGAGAAAACTTCACCCAAAAATGGATTCATTTCAGACGAAACAAAAAACATGTACAGGTATATTTGGATCATCATACCTTCCCGTGATTTTCTCCACTGAAACTCCAAAACAACATCTGAATGTCCAATAAACTGGTGTACTGGCTGCTGCAGTGAGTCATTATTCCACAAGTATAAGCTGTTCTCAC
Source organism: Potamilus streckersoni (assembly GCA_016746295.1). NCBI lineage: Eukaryota > Metazoa > Mollusca > Bivalvia > Unionida > Unionidae > Potamilus > Potamilus streckersoni. Next base: position 2,909,595 of record JAEAOA010001122.1, read on the forward strand.
CTCGACGAAGTTGTGGAACTACTACAGTAATCAGACCATGTCCAAATGGCTGAAAAACAAGTTGTTAGCTTCATTACAATCTAGTTATTTGCACATATGGATTGAGCAGTTCAAACATTTCAGATATTGTCAGTATGTAATAACTGTGAATAATCTTCAGAATGAACACTTTCTATCAGTATAAAAAAATGTAAAAACTTTAAAATGAATCAAAAGATTTGAAAATGCAGCTGAACTGTTGCAAATTTCTAGCAAAGAAACAATTTACAAAGATTCCACTTACATTCAGACTATATTGGGATTTTTCTTCAAGTAGTAAATGAAATGCTATTTTAATGATAAACCACTATCTGGGCCCCTGGCGGCGGAGTGTTCTAAAACACTTGCCTTTACAGATCACTGCCATCTCACTTTCAAGTCTAGGGCTTGGCCAGGGTGTGTGTGTGTGAGAAAGCTTGTCAGTATCAGCAGCTGGTTCTTCCCATGCTTTTTCCAGGTTCTTTCTCCACTGGTTATACTGGTATCCATGTACAGCATATCTTGCTCTGAGAAATGGCATTACTCCCAAAACAACTGCAACTGGTACATAACAGTTGGGTTCAGATAACCATAATGCTCAAATTTTGAAAAAATTACTAAGCTTTTGGGGTAAGACTAGAAGATAACAATACATTCCAAGTATGATCTATCCAAGAGCAAGCATTTGAAAATCATATGATCGTATGTTGCATGGCTCCTTTAGAGAACAATCCCCTTGTGTGTGTCCCCTCTCCACAACCAGATCAGTGGGATCTCTCCATTAACATCTGTTAGCATTAAAATAAACTTTGGTTTAGGTTCAGGACTATTACTATGTACAATTTACCCATTCACAGCCTTCTTCTAAAAAAAAATAATTTTTTAATTCCAGTAATTATTTATATCAAATCAACAACCATAATCATTCTAGATAAAGTATTCAATATTCCACTAAACACTGATCGGTTCCATAGATCATAAAATAATTACGTTAGAACCTAGCTTGTGCAACAACCTCTAATGTCAACAAAACTTGGTCCCTCAAGACAGGTGGCAGACAACAATTATGTTTTTTCTTGGAGTAAGGGAAACCAATGTATTCAATTTTGTTGAATAATGCTACCTAAAACTCAAGTTGGAAATGAAATGCAAAGTGATACTGATCTTGGATGTACAGACTCAAAACCTGATGAGATTATTCCTTGGTTTAAGGGGTATACATGTATCATGTTGTGTTGAAATCTATTCACTGGAATTTAAATTAACATCCAGGCAACTCTAGACTCCCATACCACACACATCTGCCTGGAGAGTATACAATAATACTGTGAACTTTTCATAAAAAAGACTCATCTCCCAAGAGTAACATGAACCCATACAGAACTCATATGGATATTTGTCCAGAGGGTCAGTACAACAACCAGCATACTTGTATATTTTCCAAATTGTCAGAGAGTAAAAGAGGGACAAAGAGGGACAATGACAGGTATGCAGGAATGATATAATGCAGTGATCCTATTTTTGACCTTTAATTTAGGTCCTATTCTTATTTCATTTGCAAAATTGAACCTAGTCCTTTTTTGGTAATGTGCCTCTACTGAACTAGAAAGCTGTCTCTGTACTGTGTTGCTAATGGAACACAGTCCAGAACAGACTTTTGTATGTGCCAATATAGCATACCAAGTTTGTGACTTTCCAAACTTCAATGAAAAGAACCATTTGCAGACAAAAATGGATTTATTTATCAAGACTATAGTAAAACAAAAGTAATACAAATTGCATTAGATTTATTTATTAAGACTATAGTAAAACAAAAGTAACACAAAGGGTACATAATATGCTCACATCATGACTCGTAACCTACTAATGACCTTGATCGTTGAACTACAAAACAAATGGTGCATAATATGTACACATCATGACCCTTAACCTACTAATGACCTTGATCATTGAACTACAAAACAAATGGTGCATAATATGTTCACATCATGACCCTTAACCTACTAATGACCTTGATCATTGAACTACAAAAATGACTACTGAACAAGTACAAATCTAGGTAAAATTTTGATAAATTATTTGTAGGAGTTAAAAAGTTACAGGCTGAATAAGAAAACAGGCAAATGGTATTTATTCTCACTTGACCTGTGAGTATGAAAGACAATGTTAAGTCAAGATATAAAAACAGGCACAAGTTTCATTTCTGAATATCTTCTCTGGTTCCAAAGTTATAACCATTTGCAATAACCAAGGTCACAAATTCATATTTTCCACATGACCTTGTCTAGTCAAGATATATAAATGGTTAAAGTTTCATTATAATTTCTTCAGGGGTTCTTCAAAAGCTGCACTTCCTGCAGGAACTTGAGGCAAAGGTATGATTATGGTATGCAAGACGCTGTCTAATAATGATGTAATACTTTGGACAGTTTTATGAAAGTTGTTCAGGGCAGGGGCATGTGTGTGTCTGTGTGTGTGTATGTGTGTGCATGTCTGTGTGTGTCTGTGAGATTTGGATTTCTAGCAAAGCTTCAACAATTTTTCAGTTATATTGTTGATGTCTGCAATGTGGCAGTTTATAGAGATGTCTAGTAATGGGGCATTATGCCACAGACATGTAGCATCATTTCTCAACCAGTCACATTATCCTGACACCAGGCAGATCAGTCTTAACACTAGCCTCTTAATGCTGAGTGCCAAGCAATGCAGATGCTAGTATCATTTTTATAAGTCTTTGGTATGACTCGGCCGGGACTCTAACCTGCAAGCTCCAGCATCCTAGGCAGATGTACCAACCACTAGGCCACCAGAGAAGTGGCATAACTATGGTACACAACATATCTCAAGTCATGACATTAATTTAGGCAAAGTTTTATAAAAATGTCTACAGTGGTTCAAAAGTTATATTTAAAAAAGAATACCAGTCAGAAAAAATTTTTGTTCGCCATGTATGCTGAACCAGGGTGTTGCTATGTAGGCAACACACCATCCAGTTATGACATGTACTTGTGTTAAGTTCCCTTAAAATATCTACAATATTCACAAGTTATACTCAAGGTAAGGATACAGTCATCCTCAGTTAGTCGAAACCTCCCCAAATACAGATTTCTAAACCTTTTCCATCCACATATATTTCACTGTTAATTGGGATTATTTTAAGAAATTATGAAATTCAGCAATAAGTCTTTAAAAATAGATTACTATTTTTCATTTATTATTTGAGAGGAAAAATGATGAATGTATCTCAAAAACAAAATTAGAAAAACAAACCACACAATCTACAAGGATCCTGGATGTAAACTACTCTCACCCAACCAAAAAAAGTCAGAACTTGTAAACAATTGACAATACTTAACATTTATAGCAGTGTAAATGAACTGCAATATTCAAGAAACTATAATGAATCTGAGAGCAAACTTACTGTATATCTAGCCCTCCATACTGGCGACCCTGAGTTCAGCATCCCTTTGTCATGACGAGGATTAGTGAAGTCCCAAAACTGATTGATAAAAAAAATCCATAATGATACACAAACATATCAGTGAACAGCTTGGATAAAATTGACTTAAGGGCAAAGATATTGTTCAACATATTACCTGTTGTGCTGTCATTTAATTTTTCAAATTCACAAAATGAAATAAAACTGGTGATATACTAGTCATGCAACTTTTAATATCTCTGACATTATTTCTCTTGTATGTATTAAGAAAGAACAACAAGAGCACCATGAACAGCACAGTATACAACCACCATCCATATCCTCTCCATCAAGACATAATCGATTATCTCTCAAATGAGTGGAATATAAATTATTGTGCAAACCACTCCAGTTTTTTCTAATTCTAGCATGCAGAACAGAGATCATTTACTGCCTCTCTCACATTTGTAGCTGACACTGCAAATATCATGTTCATTTGCTTGGATGTGTGAAAGTTTCATTTGTTACTCAGTTAACTCATTATCATCAATAACTTTATCATCTCTACTTTTAAATGGGTGAAACAGCTTCATCCTCAAACAAATGTAATAAACTAAAATGTAAAGTATCTACTACATAACTGTATATGGTTTGCTGACAAATTAGTTTGTAATACACTATGCTATTATTAAATATACATGTTGTGCAATATAAAGGTGTTCAGTATCATAAAATACTGCACAATTCTGACAATGTAAAGTTAATGGAGAAGAAAATTAAGCATATAATAATTAATAGTCTTCTATGCAGGAACTATAATGTGGTCATGTATGTACATTTATTCAACTTTAATTAAATATTAATTATTCCTCAAAAACTTAATACTAAAATAGAGCAACCAAAGTCTGTTCAATCCTAACTGTTGCATGCTTGGCACTTTAAATGTGGCCAAAAACTTCAAGAGAAAAATTATTTATTTTTAATTACAGAAGTTCACAATAGCAGCCATGTGCTAAACTGGGTCAAGAAAATATGATGTTGAACATATCATAAGAATTAACAGGGTAGTAAAATTTGCTTTCAGCATGCAATGCCATCACTGTGACATCACAGCGTGACAATCGATCCAGTTTGTACTGGCTTGCACCTTTAGGTTGACCTCACACAAAAATGTCCACATAATTTAACATTCATTTTGTCATGTTACATATAAATAATGACCTTCCAAAAGAATATGGATGTATGATGATCCAAATAAAATGAATAATCACTACTTAAAGATATGTGTATCAAATTCTAAAAAAATGACACAATATTGAAATAGTAAGCTCTGAATGCCTACATGCCTGTATAACTTTTACTACAATAATAACGAACAGTCTTCATCTTTACATACACAACCTTGGAATTTTTTAAAAATTTTAAATTAAGCTCATTAATCTTCGAGCTCCTGGTGGTAAAGCAGGGTGAGTGGTAATACTAATATTATTAGTATATCTATTTCGCAAACATGGCTACAACATCATAGCTAGGTGGGTGAATAATGGCAACATTTATGGTCAATATTGATTTATTCATTAATATTGATAGGGTTATCAAATACTAACCAATGGTTGGTTTGACTTCCAGGTGAATTTCATATTCATATATATATATTGATTATAAAAAACATTCTTTGAATCTTTAAACTGATAATGTTATGCCATGAATCGATGTATAACTATCTTAGGTTTCATCCTCATTTCCAGGTTTAGCGCATTTGGAACACTCCATTATTATCTCGCTTAATGGTTGCATATGGTATCACCATTTTTAAAGCCACACATTTTTTTTATTTCAAATTTTGAACATTTAGAAATATATTTTTTTGGGATGCACACTTAGCAAATAAACTAAGTAATTTAGGTTTTTAATCACAATTAATAATTAAGATGTGCAATTAGAGTTACTGGAAGCAAAGAATGGTTGCCCCAGTTGCAAGAGCTTGCAAAATTTTCCTGGTTGCTACTCAACAAACCGCAGAATCCTTCCAGGAATATAATTCTGCTGAATTTTGTGTAAAGTATAAAAGGGCTTATCAGTGTCTTAAGATACAATATATATATATAGATACAATAAGATACAATATATATATATATATATATATATATATATATATATATATATATATATATATATATATATACACATTAAGATACAATATATATATATATATATATATATATATATATATATATATATATATATATATATATATATATATATATATATATATATATATATATACAATATATCTAAAGAATACAAATCATATGGCGAATAACAACCCTCTCAAGCGTACTGGATCCACCAAGGGATCACGTCTGTCAGGGATTAATTAAAATAGATGCAATAAACTGACGACGAACAGTACGAAACTAGTAACTAACTAGCCTAAGCGCTTTCGACTCTTAATGAGTCTTTTTCAAAGGCAAATACAAAACATAGTTACGACAAACAAATAAACACAAAAACGTTGCGTTTGTAAACCTCTACATTTCTATCTTCACATGTGCTAAAACTATAAATACAACCAGCTTGTATAGACTAGTTGCGGAAACTGAAAACGTTGTATAATTCCCTAAAAGTCTACAAGCCAAAGCGACATCTATTTTTACTTTGTGTACATATGTAACGCAGATTATATCCCGGATATTTGGTTCTATACCGGTTATTCTTATAGTAAAAATTGAAGGATAAGAAGATTTAGAAAATGTTAAATTCTACTAGTGCATAGTTTTCATTTTCTAGTCTTCTTGGTTTAGACCGCTTGGTTTCAATGTTCTAAGGCGGCGTATCCAGTATGATTCCTTTTCCTTCCTGGTTTCGGAACTCCAGCTGTGGTTGTTGGCAATAGCGATAAGTATTATATCACTGAAAGTGTGGCCAGGGGAGAAGTGTTCTGCGACCGGGCTTCTGTACAGCTTTTTTGTCATCCAATCAGATCTATGAAGGTTTATCCTTATGTGTAGCTTTTCAGTTTCTCCCACGTACTGAAGGCCACAGATCTTACATGTGATGAGATAAGGAAGGAAAAGGAATCATACTGGATACGCCGCCTTAGAACATTGAAACCAAGTGGTCTAAACCAAGAAGACTAGAAAATGAAAACTATGCACTAGTAGAATTTAACATTTTCTAAATCTTCTTATCCTTCAATTTTTACTATAAGAATAACCGGTATAGAACCAAATATCCGGGATATAATCTGCGTTACATATGTACACAAAGTAAAAATAGATGTCGCTTTGGCTTGTAGACTTTTAGGGAATTATACAACGTTTTCAATTTCCGCAACTAGTCTATACAAGCTGGTTGTATTTATAGTTTTAGCACATGTGAAGATAGAAATGTAGAGGTTTACAAACGCAATGTTTTTGTGTTTATTTGTTTGTCGTAACTATGTTTTGTATTTGCCTTTGAAAAAGACTCATTAAGAGTCGAAAGCGCTTAGGCTAGTTAGTTACTAGTTTCGTACTGTTCGTCGTCAGTTTATTGCATCTATTTTAATTAATCCCTGACAAACGTGATCCCTTGGTGGATCCAGTACGCTTGAGAGGGTTGTTATTCGCCATATGATTTGTATTCTTTATATATATATATATATATATATATATATATATATATATATATATATATATATATATATATATATATATATATATATATATATATATATGCACATGTACATTATATCAGGTTCCAAGTAAGAAATGACAATGACAAACATCACAGGTGCAGATGATGATCATTACACATGCCAACTTTTATGACAATTGACTGAGACTGTTCAAAAGATTCTGTCATTCACTACATCAAGTTAACAAATCTTCAAATGAAGGCCATAACATAAATTTTCAAAGTGCTCTTCTAAAAACTGACACAAGCTGTGTTAACAAAATTCTTTCACAAAATAAATCAGGTTTCCATTTAAAAAGTACAATAACATAAACCACAGGTAGCATGAAGTTTGTCAACATGGGCTTATCCAGAGATGATCATACGATGGTGCAGCTTTTATGGTGATACAATTGAATCTGTGAGATTAGAATTATCAGAGGATTCTAACATACAATGCATTCAACTCAAATGATTATTTAGTTTTATGGCGATTCATCAAACACTGCATCAAGCTATAAGACCAAAAGAAGAAATAACTCTAACAAAAATTGCAGAAACTGTTGACATGTCCATCTTCAGATGATGACCAACAGAAAGATCAACTTTTCATGGAAATCCATCACAAACTGTGGGACTAATTGTGCTAAAGCTATTGCATTGAGCACTGCAATGCACTACATGTCACAATGGGTAATAACGCTAACAAAGATTGTGAAAGCAGTGGTTTGTCTAAATTTGCATCTTCAGGAGATGACTATTTTATTTACCAAGTTTCACAGCAATCTATCAAAAAATGCAAAACTAGTTGTTCTAACAAGCTTGTGTTCAAGACAAAGAGATGGCTGGATGGACACAAAGATTAATATAAACCCCAGCTTCTGGAGGTATAAAAATTATTTCATAGTGTTCATAATGTTAACATCTGATACAAGAGTGTGCTTTATAGAATGATATATCACATATTGAAAATACTAATGTGTTTATACATGTGAAGCAGATATATCATAATAGGGCAATGTTTCTCAAACAAAAGTGTGGAGACAATCGTGATACCTTTACAGTACCGTCTTGGCTGGAGGTAGCAAAGCTGTACTCGTTGAATGGATTCCAGTCTAAGCCATGAATCTTGGAAAGATGGGCAGCTATGTACACCAAGGATGTGTTCCCTTTCTGAAATGTCATTCAGCAAGAATCTTAAATGAGTGTTCATTAAATTTGGAATGAATCTCAAATAAATATGCATCAAATATGAAATTTAAGAAAATAACTGAATAATACGCTGTGAGCTACTACCTGAATGGCATATTGTATTATGATCTGAAAGTGGCATATTGCAATATTACCTGATGTGAGTGGCATATTACAATATTACCTGCTGTGAGTGGCATATTGCAATATTACCTGCTGTGAGTGGTATATTACATTATTACATACCATGAGTAGCATATTACAATATTACATGCTGTGAGTGGCATATTGTAATATTACCTGCTGTGAGTGGCATATTACAATATAACATGTCATGAGTGGCATATTACAATAGTACTTCTGTGTTGGCATATTACAATATTATATGATGTGAATGGCATATTACAATAGTACATGCTATGAGTGGCATATTACAACATTACATACCATGAGTGGCATATTACAATAGTATATGCTATGAGTGGCATATTGCAATATTACTTGCTGTGAGTGGCATATTGCATCATTCGAAAAGTTCAAAAAAAATTTTATTTAATGAGTATAGATATCATTATAATTTTTTAGTCTCAATGACAGTGCTATATCAATATGAAACGATCATGGCATGGCTCCCGAAATTTAATTTACCTTATTACATGGATTTTTGTCATAAACAAAAAAATTAAGTACGAAAAGTAAATTAAGTAATGTTTTGTTATCATTTTGAAAAGATATTGCTTATAAATTTGAATATAAGACGTTTCTGGGTGTTGTTCCAGAAATATCACATATATGTATTATTCTCATACACAGAAAACATTTCTTCTTAAAAGTACAAAACTAAAGTTTAGAAAGTTTATTATCATCATGGTGAGGAAATCACATATGGATTCTAATATAAAACGATCATGGTGTAGCGCCTAAAAATTTTAAATTAAAAATTTAACAAATTTCTTACAGTTTTGTGCTAAAATAATCGGAAATATGAGTATCTGAACCCATGTCTGGGCCTTTTGAGAACTTTGGTCTTTGTTTATTGTTGGAAGTGTTAATGTTCTTATTACTGGTTCATAAGCAATGAAGCCATCAAATCTACTTTGAGTTTGTCTACAATGCATTATCTATACAATCATTGCTCAAACAATATCCGACATATATTCTATAAGCTGCATTCACAACTAAGCAACAAACAATGCAGCGGTTAATAAGATTCTCATCTGAATTTATAAATCAATTAATTTAAGTACTTTGCTCATCATCAAAGTCAATTGCCGGGCTAAACTTGTTCTAATTATGGATCAACAATTTAAAAACATCAAACAAAACGAAATCCGCCAATATGTGCACATGGGTTGGCAGTGTTGCTTTATGCAATCGGTTGACCAGTGAATAATGTCGTCCATTCCCAACGAATATAACCCCCTTGTTTATTGCTGTAGTCAGAAAGCAGCTGAAAATTACAGAGTTTTTCAAACAATAATAAAGTATTCTCACGGATGAGAAAATTTAGCATTGTTAAATTTATACAGATACCATTATTTAACCTTTGGCGGTACTGATTCATCATTTGTTACATACTATTTGCTATTATTTTTTTTCCCCATTGTATTCAGTCATATACCAATCTGTGACAAAATTACTATTTTTAATGTGTGTAGATATTTTCAATGGAAATATTTGTATTGTGGATTCAGTGATGAGATTCATGGGTAATTGCAAGGTGTTAATGCTCTATTCATGATAAAGATTAGACATGTTTATATAAACAACAAAGTGTATGCACCAATGTGTGGTTTTCTGAATAAAGTAATATATTATATATGCAATCTGTTATCACTGCAGGTGTTTTTCTCATTTAATATACAGTGATTTAAAATCGTAACTGTGCCAAGGAAGCATACTCTTTTGCACCCGATTTTATTAACCCCCCCTCCCGATAACCCTGCAAATTTGTTGGTAACATACATGGTTGTTTATAACATGGTTTGATTCATAACATGATCAGGTTCTATGGCTCCCAACGAAATCATTACAGCAGGGCCACAATGTATATGTATGCGTGACATCTTTGTTTCATAAAGTATGTAAAGAAACCCAACAAATGAACATGCACATCTTCATTAAAAAAAGATTACTTAAGGATTGTATGAAAAGGTCATTATGGGTAAGAGACAAGTCCAGAGACGATGCAAGTATATGCTTCAAGTCCTGGAAAGTCCCATTTAAGTCCTGTTCCTAAACAGTAAATGTCCCATTTTCTTTTTCTAATACTAAGTCCAAGAAAACCTGTTCCTTGTAATGTATTCTTTTGGGGTAAAGGGATTACCATTATGTTGAATGCTGAGCAATGTTTATGGCATTTTGTTTGCTTAAATAGGACAAAATTTGAAAGTAAAAAAAAGTTAAAATCAAATATTCTGACGAAAACTTAACTTTAACTGGAAATATTTCTTTTTATAAAGTTTGATAAAAAGAATTCTTATTACTCTTGGATTTATTTTTAATAAATACAATAACTTACATGCTGGAAAAAAGTTTCTATTTTAATCTCTGATTCTATTAAAACTGAGATCATTGAGAATTCAGCTCAAAAAATAAAATTAATTTATAATATAGTATATGTGATGAAAATCTGGTACAACAAATTGTACATGAATATACAACCTTGAATAATTTTGCGCTATCTTTTAAAGAAAAGGTTAGAAAGGAGTGCTATACACTGGATATGGAACACCAATCCAGTGTTTTTAATAGTCTTCTATGTAAATAACTGAAAATTGTGTGCAGATACCACTTTTCTTCTTGCAGTCATAGTGACCATGACCTTTCACCTTTTGACCCCAAATAAATAGGCTGCTTATTTATTCTAAGTGCAAAACACCCACAAATGAGCTGTGAAGAAACCATGTCAAAGTGGTCTTGACCTTTAAAATGTTTTAAAATTTCTGTCCCCAAAATAGATATAGTTCTTACATACCCTAAGTAAAAGCCATCCACAAAGTATGGTAACTTTAGATGGTGCTGAACTCAAGCTATTGTCTAGAAACCATTTTTCTTCTTTCACTTAGTGACCTTGAAATCTGAGCATTTGATTACAAAATGGATAGGTTTCTTCCTTAGCTCAAGTATAGGCAAGCCAGAATATTTGATAACTGCAGATGGAGGACAACTCATGTTATTGATCAGGAGAAAAACTGGTAATAGACCAACAGAAGGACAACATCATCATAATAAACTCAGCCTTATGGCGTGTATAAAAACTTAAAAAAAATCATGAACTATTTAGTATGTCTAGATTTAATCAGATCAATGTCTGATAGCAAAGAACCATATAAAACTAGTCTGAACTATGCATCAGGCAGGCAAACAAACAATTTCAATGACTTTGGAACAGATGTATGCAAAAAATTGGCCTATGAAAGGATGAGACAAAAGTAACTTACTCTGGGATCCCAGATTCTTACATCTCCATCATGAGCTGTTGCAAAACAATTATTTGTGACTTTGTTCCATTTGACCTGAGATGCTCCAGCTGAAAAATAATTTACAAATTTATTATAATAAACAAGAGAAAATTTCTTGGAAATGAAACAAAAACTTTCTTTTCATTATTATAAATTTCTGTGGAGCATACAGATAGCTAGGCAGGAAAGAGACTGCCCTAATTTACTAACAGGGCTTTATAGATGAAGTGATTTATTTATGTTTAATGGCATTTTAAAATACTGAAAGTTATACAGTGCCATGAATAAAGTTTTTTCCCAAAACACACCATACTTTTTTTTCTGGGCAGGAATTGAAGCTGCACACTTATGAATGTTAACCAATGAGCCAGTACAGATCCAGTGCTGCACAAAATTATTTATTGCTTGCAAACAGTGTTCAGACATAAGGAGCAGCAAAAGGCCTAAGACATAAGGAGCAGCAAAAGGCCTGAGATATAATGAGCAGCAAAAGGCCTGAGACATAAGGAGCAGCAAAAGGCCTGAGACATAAGGAGCAGCAAAAGGCCTGAGTCATAAGGAGCAGCAAAAGGCCTGAGACATAAGGAGCAGCAAAAGGCCTAAGACATAAGGAGCAGCAAAAGGCCTGAGACATAAGGAGCAGCAAAAGGCCTGAGACATAAGGAGCAGCAAAAGGCCTGACCACATAAGGAGCAGCAAAAGGCCTGACCACATAAGGAGCAGCAAAAGGCCTGAGACCACCATAAATCACATTTTTCTAAGTCATTGAGCAGCAACATTTTTGTGTGAAACTGACCATCAATGGAGAGTGGGTCAAGACACAACAGTAGAGCAGCAAGCAGAGGACAATAAACATCAACCATAACAAGCTTAAGTCTTTGGTATATTTTGCATGTGAGTCAACCTACGTCTTTAGAGTCACAATTGAGCAAGAGCATACCTCCATCTGACTTCATTAGTCACCCATTTAGAGGACAGGACACATAGTCTCACATGCAAGTCTGCCCCCAGTGGCAGCCAAAAGTCACCAGCTGTTATTTTTCTGTAGAGATTGGTAGTACACTAAAGGATACCATCACCATACCATACCTAGCACAGAGCAAATAAATGTCCTACACAAGAAGGGACAGCTTACAGAGAGTGACTACAATGATATTCTGCAGGCAATATTGACAGCCTACACACAGCAGCCAGCTGTGAAGAAAATTTCAAGGATGATAACTATGTAAGAAGCATAAATGCAATATCCACAAACAATGGTCTTAGGACCAATTGTATTGGTCAAGATTCCTAAGTAAATTAAATAATATTGATGGCCACTTTAAATACATTTTATGAAGGCTTCTGGTGGATATATGTCATGGGTGGGCAAATATGACCCACGATTCAGTCTGTAAACAATTTCATTTGTTAATTTACACCACAGGGTGAGTTTTATCTGTTAATTTACATCACTTGGTGAGTTTTATCTGGTAATTTACACCACAGGGTGAGTTTATCTGTTAATTTACACCACAGGGTGAGTTTTATCTGTTAATTTACATCACTTGGTGAGTTTTATCTGTTAATTTACATCACCTGGTGAGTTTTATCTGTTAATTTACACCACAGGGTGAGTTTTATCTGTTAATTTACACCACAGGGTAAGTTTTATCTGTTAATTTACATCACTTGGTGAGTTTTATCTGGTAATTTACACCACAGGGTGAGTTTTATCTGTTAATTTACACCACAGGGTGAGTTTTATCTGTTAATTTACATCACTTGGTGAGTTTTATCTGTTAATTTACACCACAGGGTGAGTTTTATCTGCTAATTTACATCACTTGGTGAGTTTTATCTGCTAATTTACATCACCTGGTGTGGTTTCAAAAATCATTTATCTGGCACCTGCCCATCCTCTTCTTCAGGATAGTCGCCTGACTCTTCACTATCAAAGGTAAGGCTTTCACTGCTAGAGGAATCCTCCTCGTATGCTGTCTTCCATGATGGTATTCCATAGACACTCACATTTCTATCATGTATCTAACTGGTCTTTTGATAATAGTTGCCCACCTGCTACAATGCTACTATAGCCAGTACAAACCTGCCTAGTCCTGATCTTCAATGATACCCAGGATATAACAAAATATTGCTGCTCTGTGACTTAGAAAAATGTGATGTATGGTGACCTCAAATGATCTTTTAACTACTCCTAATGTAAACTATATGACTGACAGGAAGTCATAACAGTGTTGACAAATACTGATACCCATGTGAAAAAACCATCTGTGAAGAAATACAAAATAGAAGAATTTCAATGAGATCCTCCGTGCCTTCAACATACATTTTAGACAACAAAGCAAAATCTATGATGTCATAATGAAGTCTTACCTGTAAAATCAAAATACAGATGGAATTAATAGCCAGACAATACTATGATGAAATGACTCTAGCTTTGTATCTCAAAATTGACCATACATTTTAAGTCTGCCCATCAAATTCATTTATAAACCTGAAGCAATTTTTTTTGTAAATAAAGGACATTTGAATATCTGTCAAGAACTGTCATGTGTAGAAACTGTAGCATTATTAAATGATATCATTAAATTTTGTAATGCCATTGAATATTTCTGACATTATACATATATATTATTTCATGGTATAAGCATTCAACATCTAATCTTAATCATAAAATCTTTCAGCATGTTCACTAACAAACTAACAGCACTTACTGTTATTTGCAACAATACAGTACTACACTTGTGCAAAAGAAAGTACCACACTTGGACTAACAGAATACTATATTCATGTTAAATAAAGTACCACACTTGTTCTGTACATAACAGAATACTATACTATATTCATGCTAAATAAAGTATCACTTGTACAAAACAGAATACTATACTATATTCATGCTAAATAAAGTACCACATTTATACATAACAGAATTCATGCTAAATAAAGTACCACACTTATACATAACAGAATTCATGCTAAATAAAGTACCACACTTATACATAACAGAATTCATGCTAAATAAAGTACCACACTTATACATAACAGAATTCATGCTAAATAAAGTACCACACTTATACATAACAGAATTCATGCTAAATAAAGTACCACACTTATACATAACAGAATTCATGCTAAATAAAGTACCACACTTATACATAACAGAATTCATGCTAAATAAAGTACCACACTTATACATAACAGAATTCATGCTAAATAAAGTACCACACTTATACATAACAGAATTCATGCTAAATAAAGTACCACACTTATACATAACAGAATACAGTGTGACCCTGCTATAACGCAGTAGTTGGGAGCCACAGAACCCAACAGAGTTATGAACCAAATCGTGTTATTAGCAGCCATATGTATGTTACCAACAAATTTACAAGGTTATTGGGGGGGATGGTAATAAAATAGGGTGCAAAAGGTGTGCTTCATTGGCACAGTTACCATTTTAAATCAATGTATATAAAATGAGAAAAACACCTGCAGTGATAACAAATTGCATATATATTATTTTATTCAGAGAAACATGCATAGATGCATACACATGTATAGTTTATATATACATATCTAATTTAAAGAAGGAATAGAGTATCAACACTGTGTATTCACCCGTGGATCTCATCATATACAGTGAATCCACAATACAAGAATTTCGATCAAAAATATCCACACACATATTTAAAATTCAGTAATTTTGTCACAGATCAGTATGTGACTGAATTCAATGGAAAAAAAATAGCAAATTGTATGTAATGAATGATGAAACAGTTCATCCAAATGTTAAATAACAGTGTCTGTATACATTTCATACTGCTAAGTTTTCTCATACTTGATTTCTAATACTTTATTATTGTTTGCATGCATATCCACAACCATCTCTCTTAGTTTTGCTTTGTCCCTCTTCCATCCTCGGATTGTTGATTCATTCACACCTAAATCTTTAGCTACTTGTGATTGTCTAACAACGGACGTAATCTTGTCCCAAAGTTTCAATTTTTTTTTAACAGTAAAAGCTTTATGTTTCTGCTTCTCATTGTCCGTTCAAAGTATCCACTAATGAACTACAGCAAGAATAATTGTCAATAAACAAGGGGGTTATATTTGTAGGGAATGGACAACATTTTTCACTGTCTACTGACCACATAAAACAACACCACCAAGCGTGCACATATTGGCAGCTTGCGTTTGTTTGATATTTTATAAATCATTGACCCATAAATTGAACAAGTTTAGCCCTGTAATTGACTTTGATGAGCAATGTACTCAAATTAATTGATCTATAAATTCAGGTGAGAATCTTTTATCAACCAATGCATTGTTTGTTGCTTAGTTGTGTATGCAGTTTATAGAACACGTCAAATATTGTTTGAGCAACGATTATATAGGGAATGTATTGAAGACAAACACAAAGTAGACTTGATGGCTTCATTGCTCATGGACCAGTAATAATAATATTAAAACTGATGAGCTGTCATCATTCAATAATAAAGAAAGTCCAAAGTTCTCAAAAGGCCCAGACATGGGTTCAGATACTCATATTTCTGATGTTTATTTTGGCACAAAACTAAGAAATTTGTCAAATTTTACAAATTTTAGGAGCTATGCCATAATCGTTTTATATTAGAATCCATATATGATTTCCTCTGCAAAATGATAATAAACTTGCTACATGCTATGTTTTGCACATTTAAGAAGAAATGTTTTCCATGTACAAGAATAATATATGCATATGATATTTCAGGAGCCAGGCCACAAACGTTTTATATTCAAATTTATAAGAAATCTCTTTTCCAAACCGACAATAAAACTTTACGTAATTTACTTTTGGTAATTAAATTATTTTTGTTTACGAGAAAAATACCGGTAATAAGGTAATTGAAATTTTAGCAGCCATGCCATGACCATGTTATATCTGAATTTGTGTTATAACATAGTGTGTTATAGCGGGGTCACACTGTACTATAATATATTCATGAGAAGCAATTTACCACCAATGTACATAACAGACTACTATACTATATCCATGCTAAGGAAAGTACTACTACACTTGTATTATAAATGGTATAACACATGGACTAATCTTGCACAATAATCAATACTAGACTTGCACTAAAGAGGGTACTAATTCTTAACAAGAAGATAATTACACTGGTACTAAAGAGTTCTACACTTTACTTGAGTATTATGTTTGTACTATAAAGAGAATATTAAACTTGTACTAAAGAGAATAATACACTTGAACTAAAGAGAGAGTTACACTTGTACTAGTAAAAGCACTTTATGTTTACTTGATTACTACACTTGTACTAAAGTATTAACTTGTAATAAAGAGAGTACTACAGAGAGAATTACACTTGTACTAAAAAGAGCACTATACTTTTACTTGATTACTACACTTGCACTAAAGGGAGTATTAAACATGTACAAAAGAGAGTACTACACCTGAACCAAAGAGAGAATTACTCTTGTACTAAACAGAGCAATGCTCATTTACTTTAGTACTATACTTGTACTAAAACGAGCAATACAATTTTACTTGATTACTACACTTGCACTAAAGGGAGTATTAAACATGTACAAAAGAGAGTACAACACTTGAACTAAAGAGAGAATTACTCTTGTACTAAACAGAGCAATGCTCATTTACTTTAGTACTACACTTGTACTAAAACGAGCAATACAATTTTACTTGATTACTACACTTGCATTAAACGGAGTATTAAACATGTACAAAAGAGAGTACTACACCTGAACCAAAGAGAGAATAACTCTTGTACTAAACAGAGCAATGCTCATTTACTTTAGTACTACACTTGTACAAAAGAAAGTATTATACTTGTAGTCAAGAACAACACTTGTCCTAAGCAGAGTACTACACTAGAATTCCTTTCATATGAAATTTATCAAATATTGATAAATTGCAATGTTCTTTATTTTAGGTTTGCAGAACACAGAAAATCTGCTTTTTTTGTAAATTACTTCAAACAAGAAAGAGGGCAATATCATAACTTTTATATCACAACTTCTTTCATCAGATACTATTATTACTTTGAACTAACTCACCAACAGTTTGGAAAGATGATACTGGTCTCCTTGGATCCCTGGAGTAAAAGAAAGGAATAAAAGATTCATGAATAAAGCTTTTATAACAAAGTGAATTTCATCCCATCAGTCTTGCAATAATTGTAGATTGAAATTAAGGCTGATGTACTTTAATTTGACATCCCAGTCTTTCAATAATATAAAACAAGATGCATATAAATCTCTCTTATGAATGATCAATTGGTTACTAAAACTAAGCAGTAGGAGAATTCCAAAGGTCAACAGAACATAAATCTGAATCAATATCAGTCACATCTACGTATTATAAATAAATGCTAATTTTAATCACAGTTCCGGCAGATGAAAACATTCTGTTTGCTTTGACCATATTTATGGTCTTGTGTAAGACACAATTTCACTGACATGCCATATTTATGGTCCCATTCCATTTACTTGGACCTTGTCTGTGGTCTTGTCTAACATTACCAACCCCATTCTTTTAGCTTAGACCATATCCATGGTCCTGTATAAAATTACCAGCCTCATTACATTTGTTAGACTTTACCCGTGGTCTTGTGTAAAATCATAAACCCAATTTCAATGTTTGTACTTGTACCATATCTGTTGTCTCATATGATTCTCCCCCATTTCATTTACATGTACTTGAACCATCAATGTGGTCTTGTGTGAAACTGACCCATTCCATTTACTCGGATCGTATCCATGGTTCAATTTGCATGGACCTTATCCATGGTCTTGTCTAAAATTATCAACACCATTGCATTTATATTTAGTTAGAATATATCCATGGTCTTGTGTAAAACTGTAAACCCATTCCATTTATTTAGGCTATACATGCAAATTCTATCTGCTTAGAATGCATCCATGGTCTTGTCTAAACCTGCCAACTTCACTCTACTTGGACTTTATCTATGGTCTACTACAAATGCCATTCCATTTATTTGGGCATTATCAATGGTCTTGTGTAAACTGCCAACCCCATTCCATTTACTTGGGCATTATCTATGGTCTTGTGTAAAATGCAAACCTACCTATAGACTTGTATAAATCTGCTAATCCAATTTCATTTACTTGGACATTACCAATGGTCTACTTCAAACCCCATTCTATTTACTTGGGCATTATCTATGGTCTTGTCTAAATTTCTGACCCCATTCCATTACTTGAGCATTATCCAATCAATGGTCTTGTATAAAATGCAAACTTACTGATAGTCTTGTGAAGATCTGCTAACACAATTTCATTTACTTAGACATTACCAATGGTCTACATCAAACCCCACTCTATTTACTTGGGCATTATCTATGTTCTACTGCAAACCCCACTCTATTTACTTGGACATTATCTATGGTCTACTGCAAACCCCACTCTATTTACTTGGACATTATCTATGTTCTACTGCAAACCCCACTCTATTTACTTGGACATTATCTATGGTCTACTGCAAACCCCACTCTATTTACTTGGGCATTATCTATGGTCTACTGCAAACCCCACTCTATTTACTTGGACATTATCTATGTTCTACTGCAAACCCCACTCTATTTACTTGGACATTATCTATGGTCTACTGCAAACCCCACTCTATTTACTTGGGCATTATCTATGGTCTACTGCAAGCCCCACTCTATTTACTTGGGCATTATCTATGGTCTACTGCAAACCCCACTCTATTTACTTGGGCATTATCTATGGTCTACTGCAAGCCCCACTCTATTTACTTGGACATTATCTATGGTCTACTGCAAACCCCACTCTATTTACTTGGACATTGCCAATGGTCTACTGCAAACTCCACTCTATTTACTTGGACATTATGTTCTACTGCAAACATCACTCTATTTACTTGGACAATGCCAATGGTCTACTGCAAACAAACCCCACACTATTTACTTGGGCATTATCAATGGTGTTTGGTAAATTGCCAACCCTATTCTATTTACTTGGGCATTATCTATATGTGAATTAGCAAACCCATTCTAAGACTTAGACATTATCTGTGGTCTTGGGTAAACTGCCAACACCAATCCATTTACTTGGGCATTAAATATAGTCTTGTGTAAATTGCCAACTTCATTTCATTTACTTTGCATTATCAATGGTCTTGTGTAAATTTCCAACCCCATTCCATTACTCAGGCATTATCCATGGTTTAGTGTAAATTGCTAACCTCAATCCATTACTTGGGCATTATCTATGGTCTTGTGTAAATTGCCAACTTCATTCCATTTACTTGGGCATTATCTATGGTCTAGTGTAAATTTCCAACCCCATTCCATTACTCAGGCATTATCCATGGTTTAGTGTAAATTGCTAACCCCAATCCATTACTTTGGCATTACCTATGGTCTTGAGTAAATTGCTAACCCCATTCCATTACTGGGACATTATCTAAGGTCTTGTGTAAATTGCCAACCCCATTCCATTACTTGAACATTATCAATGGTCTAGTGTAAAATGCAAACCTACCTATAGTCTTGTGTAAATCTGCTAACCCAATTTCATTTACTTGGACATTACCAATAGACTAGTATAAGACACTGTACCAAACAGCTCTTTCAACTGGAGAAACAAATGCTATAATGCTTTCACAGTATGTATATATTTCATCAAAACCAAAGTCAGGGTTGTTTAAACATCACAATGGTCACTGAAGTTAAAGGGGCTGAGGAAATAAATATCCTGAAAAAAAATCTCTTCAAATTTTTATACGCCATCTAATCAGTACAAATACTTTACTGCTGATAATGGCAGACAACTTAGTCAAAGCTGCCTTAGAGATATGTCAGATTAGCAGTGGGTGGGGTAGGAAGGCACTTTTTAAAGACTCAACCACACATAAAATTTTAATTAAACTAGTCAACTAAAAACACTAAGAACAATTTCAATTGACCTTAAATTATAACACCATACATATTTAATTAGCATCTTGTCTTCTGCTCCACCCCTTTAAGCTTTAACTCTGGAACAGCCCTGGGTATTTACTGAGACCTGTTTATGAGATTGCCTAGTTTTAAAAAAATCTAAGTAGGAAATTTCTTTTTAATATTTTCTTTTCATGAGAAATATTTTTTTCTTTAAAGTAAATAAACAAATCTATGAATGTATACCACATGCACCATTTTCTTTTAAAGCAAAATTAATCAAATGATTCCTTGCATTTTTCCAAAAAATTCAGTTTATAAACCTGATAAATAAACAGTTCATAGAAATATTGCTACATTGTATTTGTAGCTGATGAGTTCCTGACCTTGATTTAGAATTGGTGAACAGAGTGCAAATCACTGGTCGTAAACAAGGTCATACTTGGCCTGCATGTTAGTTGGAGTAAACAACTTTTTTAAAGTAGTTTTTTTGCACCTCTAGGACTAAGTGATCACATGATTCCATCACGTGGGTCTGAAAAGCGTTTCAGCTGGGGCTAAAATGGAAGTTTTATAGTAAAATAGTCAGTCATAAATCATACCTTTGGGCTCAAAGGTATTCATTTTGTTGTTGCCAGTTTGATTTAAATTTTTCTACTTTTTAGAATTAATAATTTATTTTCCCTGGAGACTTTATCCAATGCTCATTAGAATTCTTGGATGAAGACATTTACTGTAAATTATTCTGAATTAAAAAGCTGGAATATTATTTTTGGTGATTCAACAAGGAACTGTTGACACAACAACACAAAATAGGTTATAGAAGACGTCATCACCTTCTATCTTGGAACTTCATGGGGATTCGAACGTTGATTAACTTATATCTTTTTAGTGATAGGACTTATATTTTTTAATTTCTAGGATTAATTTTTGGATTAAATTCACAAACCTTAAATCCTTTTTCATATTTTTACATTGTTTTCTAAGAAAATAAATTATTCTGTTAAAGTTTACAAAGCTTGTTAGCTTCACTCTTTTCTTTGTTACTTTCATATGAGCTTATGTAGTTTGACTTCACTAAAATATTAAGCAAATTCTAAACTGCATGTAAAGGTAAATACTTTACATTGAAAGTGCCTTCCCTGGGTCCCATGTATGTTTCTATTAGAACAATCATAACTAGTTTACCATCCAATAAAGTTCCAAAATGTGCACAAAAAAATTGAAACCATCAGATCATCTAATCATAAACACAAATAAAAAAGTATATTTAATTGAATTTGTCTACCTCAATGAGTTGTCACTTTAACATTTTAACAAGGTTATTACCAAATGTCCAAGTTTCAAAACATCATAAATATGCCAAAAATGAAAACTGAATGTAATATATGCATATGTATATAAATTGCTAACACAATTTATCTACAGTGATTTTTGCTAAGAGGCTTCTCAAGACAAATTGATGGACAAATCTACCTAGGCAAAGCAATATACTGAATACTGAATATGCTGCAGAAGCATTTAAATTATAAACAATTTTAATGGTCTAAAAATCTAACCAGGTCATATACATATGATGATTATAAAGTGTGCAAACATTCACAGATCTAATTTTAAAGCACATTCTGGACTAATATACAGAGGGACAGCAACAAAACCCAATGCTATTGTTATGATAGGGGTGAGGGCCATCAAAATAAAATACCTGTGTCAAAGTGGTACAATATGAATGTATGTAGATGATTTGTATTAACTTTAAATAAACAGTAAAAGTGAAAATGTTTCTGTAAAATTCTTGAATTAAAAAGGTCAATGGCAATGGCATTAACATCTGACACAGAGCTGTCAAAAAAGGGAAAATAAAATAAAACAGACTGCCTACCTGACATCCCACAGGTGAGTGAAGTTGTCTGTGGAGCAGGAAGCAATAACATTGACATCAAAAGAAGACCAGTCTAAATCACTGAAACAAAGTGAAGTTAGTAAAAAGAAACATGCCAATAATTTTAGTTTTAAAGTTAAGAAAGTATAAATAAAAAAATGCATATATTTTACTAAATTCTACTAAAAAAAAATTTAAATTGTAGAAATACATATATGTTTACAATACAAAATGTACCAGAATAATGCGTCCCAAATAATTCATGATATACTTCATTGCCTACTGAAGCATCTCTAAGATCATTACAAGTTTCTATACAGGTTGCAAAGATCTCCAACTTCTATAGTAGCTTTTAAAAGACTAAAGCATGAAAGTTTTTCATGATTCATTTGGCAAAAGAACAGTTCAGATAGAATTTCTTCAGAAAATATTTCAAATAAGGAAAAGGAAATTTCACACTACTTGGCATGAAATTGAAAACTCAAGTTTCTAATATAAAAATCTACTGAATGCTCCAAAAGAATTTTAATACCTTTTTGAAATAGTTGCAAAATGTTTTGGAATTTCCAGATTATTTCCTTACTAAATCTAAGTAAACAAAATGTGTATTAAACTTATCTATAATAAAGGAAAGAATAGAATAAATAGATCAGCATGTATTCATGAGTACTTATTTGTGGGTTTTATATTCATTAAAAAAAATGTATTTGTACCTTAAATAGCAACACAGATACAGGTATGTGGACTTGTAAATTTCACATTAACATGACTTCATTTGAATATTTTAATTTTTTAGTGATGAATAATAAATAACTGATTTTAATTATTTTAGTGATGACTAACAAATAATTGAGTAAAACAACAGGATTCATAAATGGATATAATAAATGTGTGTGCATGTGTGTTTGCAAAAAATTAAGAGAACATTTTGCTTTTAAAGCATAGAATGAAACATTTGCTAACTACATGCATTTTTTCAAAAGTGTGGTTATAGACCTGGTTATTAAAGCCTGGGTATTTTTTAAAAATTAAAATTACTGATGATTTATACAAACAAATAATATTTATACAAATGAAAAACATCAAACAGGATTAGATAATAAGCAGATAATCATAATCTTTCTAACTGGCTATCTACAAGCATTAGCTATTAACAGTTGACAATAAAGAGTTGAAACTTCTTGCAAGTGCCAAGACTTTAAATTGGCCTAATGTTAGTCCAAATCTTCTTTGATGCACATGTCAAATCTTGCTTTTACCTCTTATTAAATTATAAATCATCTGACCCAGCAATTTAAGGAGGATATTATTTAAAGCATGACCATGGCTATTTATGGGCCATCAATATTAAAGTTTTATGGAAATTAGTAAACAAAATTTTTTTAAAAAGTGGGGATGAAGCTAGAGCAAAGTTTTGATTTGATGTTTTTTTTAAAAGTGTGTGTCATAATGCTACAATGTCTGCAGCGTAGCAGTGTATAGTAATGTCAAACACTGGGTCATCGTGTGTCATAATGCTACAATGTCTGTATAGTAATGTCAAACACTGGGTCATCGTGTGTCATAATGCTACAATGTCTGCAGCATAGCAGTGTATAGTAATGTCAAACGATGGGTCATCTTGCTGCAGACCCAGTCACACACCAGGCCAACAATGACTCCTCTTAACGATGAGCACCAAACAAGGCAGCTGTCAGTACCATTTTTGCAAATCTCTGTTATAGCCAGAGTTCAAACCTGCAACCTCCTGCAAATGAGGCAGATTCTCTAACATCTAGAGCAGTCACTTTTTTAAAGTGTAAAATTGAGATTGGAACTGATATTGGGGAAGGGTGTTTCAGAATAGAGGGATGCTTGTTTACTGGGGGAAAAATGATATTAATGAAGGAACAATCTTGATTTCAGTGAAATGTGAGTTTCGTTTAAAGGGATACACACACACATACATATTTTAACACATACACACAATAAGGACATGGTTTACAATAAATGTGAGAAGGACAAAACCGGATGTGGTGCCAGTCAGGCTGGTAAAAAAAAATCCACTTTACTGGAGAAAATATCAAATGCACTGAAAAAATACAGAAACCTATTTTCAAAATGTTAACATACCTGTCCTAACATGACAGGTCATGCTAAAAGCATGATGTTTTTACTCCAAACATCCATGAAATGGTTGTGTTTGGAAAAACATACATTTTTTTGTCATCTTTGAAAATTAAAAAAAACAACAAAAAAAAACCACTTCAGTGTATACCATTACATGAAGCATGTATAAACAGCAAAAAGTCTGGCTGGAGCTTATGTAAAACTGATCTTTGTGTAGTTAAAGTAATGGCAATTGAAAGGCAAAGAGGTGAGACATATTCAGCCATTTTTTAATTAACTGACAATAGCTAGTGTGATGCCTTTGAAGACTGCAGTGGGTGAGTCCTTTGTGCTAATTTGCATAGGTAAAGATCACAAAGTGGAATAACCCAGTATAGGTAAATCAAAGAGATACTAGATGCATGTAGGAGAACAAAAGTTATTAGGTACCACTCCCTTGAATAAGAATGTTTAAGCCATCTGTATTAAAGATTATAGACAAGTTTGTGAACAGCTGCAACATTTCTTTGAGGCTGGATAGTATTCTGTACATAAAATGAAAATTAGGATTATTTTAGTTGTTATAATAGTGTTCAAGCTTGATTCATTTTTTTAAGGTGACTTAGGAAGCAATTAACTATCTGTAAATTCCAGTAAAAACTGCTGGTTGATGGAGTTTAACTTTGTGTAGTACACCAGCCATGGGGTAGTGGTGACGATGGCATTTAATTCTCTACACTTATGGCTATATGTCATTCCTATGTGTACTATGCATGTTGAAAAAGAAGCAACACATGTAACATATTTGACAAGTTGAATGGAACATTTAGATTAATTCGCTTTATTATTATTCATTATCTTAATCTTGCTAAAAAAAATACTATTAAATGGCCTGAGCTTTTCAAAATCATATAGACCTTAAAAAGACTGACTGACAGAAAAAAATAAGCACATGCTTGTGTTTGCAAAGTTGAATTTGTGTTGATAGATTTTTACTACCTATACTTATAATTCCTGTGTTACCTGTAAAGCCCCATATAAATTCAAAAAAGTTTGTCCCCCCTTCCCCAAATGAAATGGTCAGTCCCAGATATGATGTATATTTATTTTTCTATTAAGATAAGCATATCTTGTGATCAGACTGTATCAGATACTGTTTTAACAATGTTAACATTACTGGTTGCCAAGAACAAATCGGTCGTTACCACAATTCATGCAGAGAATCCAGTTGAAGTTTGAACTCTAATACAATTTAGTATCAAGTGATTGGGGGGGGGTCAAATGCAGGAGAGCTGCAAACATCTCTCCTGGTAGTGCGAGGAAGAGTTATTCACTCTCCTTATTTAGTTACAAAATCATTGTTTATGACACATCATCATTTACGGCAAATGATGTCACATATCAAACATATAAGTAACTGTGAAAGGCAAACTGACATTAAACTGACAAAAATTGAGAAGTTCACTCAGAAAACATCTGGAAATCTTTGTTTTCATCAATCAAATTAGGGAGAGTGATGGATTGCTCTCTTGAAAGCAATTTAAGAGTGAAGGTGGGAGATATTTTGCATTGCATAGATGCATAATAGGAGGTACTGTATATACTCGTGTATATGCTGCAAACTTCATAAACCCAGACTTGCCAGCACATTATGCAAAAGCAAATCTGAGTCTATTAAGTTTGTTATAGGAGTAATCATTAGAACAGATCATACAGACCGTGATCTGCCAGTACATGTGATGAAAAAAATAGGGTCTATATTGTTTGCAGTTAGACCTGACTGGTTAAGTGAGTATTTATGAGATTTCCACCTGGATTAATCTAAGAGACATCCTGTATGCCAAATTTTTTATCATTAAGATCTCTACAATCAATCTCTTGTAATCATTTATACTCAATAGCATAGTCTACCATTTAATCCCTACAGTATACAAGAATATAACATCTGATTTCAGTTTTTTATTCCACTATTTTTATGATGTAATCATTATGTCACTTACCACTTTTTTATGCATAACTCAAGAATTGTAGAATTATTACTTATCCATAATGATCACTGCACATTACTGACAATGCAATTTACTTTATACAGTCAAACTTGTCCTGATGGTCACCTCAGTTCAACAGTCATGTAGTCATAACAGTGATTCTTATGGCCCACCCCACCTGTGTTTCTTAACCATGCTGTAGTTTCACCCTGCCTTCCATAGCTAATGGAGCGTATCAGCAGTTGCTGCTCCAAATATACAAAATAAACTTTTTCGTTTGATTGCAAGGCAGTTTTTTTTTTTAAATTACCTAATCATTAAAGGTCTCATAAAAGCAGACTCTCTTTTCATCTCATGGACTTTGAGCCACTGCTGAAATCCATCAATTGTTTGAAGAACATTTTCATGGCTAATTACACCAGCTACCATAAGAAAACATCAGTCCTGTGTTTCCCAATCAACTGTAACATTCATACGCTATTTAAAGGAACATTGATAATAAAATTTGACACATGTGATAATGACCTGAGAATCAGTGATGATGTAGTGGACATAGGGTTTACAGTGAGAACATAGTAATTTTGTGTGGAACTTTTTATTTTATTAATTTATTTTATATTTGCTAAATATCTACACTAAATAACTGCATCTTGACAGCATACAATTACTGCTAATCGCTGTCCGTTACGGATCACTGCCATCTCACCTCTGTCTGTGTGTGTTCGAGTCTAGGATTCGTCGAATGTGGATATGTGAGAAAGCTTGCCAGTAGCTTCTCGTGGGTCGTTGGTTCTTTCCGGTGATTTCCCGGTTTCTTCCTCCACCAATTATACTGGCCACCATGAATAGCCTATCGTGTGCTGAAAAATGGCGTTAAGCCCAACAACAACAACAACAACTGCTAATAATAATACACGCAAAATAATAATAATGATACTACTATTAATAACAATGATAATGCCATTTGGTTTATAGCACATGCATTTGTCAAGAACCAAGTTTAAGAGGTGAAACTGCCTTCTGAGGTAACCTGTCTACAAAGGCCACTTTGACTTTTTCCAACAGGTGACAGTCAAGATTCTGAACTAGTTGCAATTAAGCTATTTTTTCAGTAAAATTTTCAGTTTGTTTTGTTGGATGGAAAAATAATTTTTTAATGCTGCTTCTGCCAAAGTATCACTATGTTATGAACTGACCTGATATTTCTAGAGTGACCTTTCATAGAGCATTCTGGCTTTGTGTTGCTCTCTTGCCATGAAAACAGGTCTATCTTGTTGTTGCTCTAAAAAGAACAAAAGAAACAATGTTAATGTATTTCTGTATTTAAAAAGAACATCACTTTGCTTATTAATGAAATAATGCCTTTGTTTGCTTGGACGGGACGTGGATCTTCAAGAAGGAGAAAAACTGGGAGATAAAATTAATTGGATGCAAATTGATGCCAACTAAAGTAATGCAAGTTTTAAAAGAAGTAATTAGAACATTCTATGCACAATTTACAAAGAGTTTTTCCAGGAATCTATGTATAAAGAAATCTATGTATAAAGAAAGGCTACTTTTTAAACAATAAGTAAATCAAAAGTAAAACAAAAAGTAACTTGAAAAGTAGGGAAAAATTGGGATATTTCATAAAGAAACAGTACATAATTTAGGTAAATTACTGAAAAAATAAAAAATTTATCTGATTTACTCTAACAAATGTGAAAAAAAATCATTCTCTTACTCAAATGTAATACTGTCTCTTTGGTCCTTGTTGCCTATATCTTAAACACCTAGCTTCACAACACAGTGGAACTGGACAACAAATCTTTACTTTTGTTAACAAATACTGTGTTGAAAATTACTTTAAAAAAATAAAAGCCACTCAACATATAATTTGCAAAACTGAAATTTTTATCACATTATATCTTTAAAAAGCAGGGATTGCTATGCAATTTCTGGGAAAAAAGTACGGAAAAATAGAGTTTGACAAAAAAGTAAAGCTGGACCGATTAATTGGTCATACTCATAATCGAGCCAATTATTGGAACAATCAGTATAATCAGTATTGGCAGAATCAGTGTCGATGTAATCAAATATCCAAAATATAAATTTAATCATAACATTCATTTAGACATGGCTTGAATTTTAAATCAGAATTAAATAGTGTAAATTAAGAAATAAGCATTTGATTTGGGGGTCAATTGAAAGATAATATATTCTTGAAAGTAAATACTTTTTAACACACTTGCTGAAAATTACCGCTGAATTTCTGCACACAACAAATTATCAATACCATTCATTTAGTCTGGAATTACTTCAAAGTAAATGCAGTTGATGGTTCAAAGCAAATTGCACACTTTGCAAAACATGCATTTCCAGAGGTGGAAAGGATTCTAAAAACTATTCAACAACAAATCTTGTCAAGCACTTGCACTGCAAGCACATCGTAGAACGTAGCCTATCTGGCAGATAAAAAAGAAAAGAATGCTGTGCAGTTAACCTCAGCAGCTTCAGTAACTCCTCGTACATGCTGCAGTTCACTGATAGTGATGACATTCTGTCACAACGAGCTTTCAAAGCTGTTTTGATGATCTCGAAATCCAGTCAGCAGGTTCTGGCACTCCATCCTGGCAAAACAGCAGCTTGAAGAGCGGCAGCAAAAATTTGGCGTTACTAATAACAAACTTGTCAAGGATGTCCAGACAAGCTGGAATTCTACATACAATATGTTTGTTTCATTATACGAACAAAAAACAAGTCTTGGGGGCTTATGCTACTATATATGACCAGCCTAGCCTTACAGCCCAACAGTGGGCCTGGATTAACAATATTGTGGACATGTTAGGCCCATTCAAATATTACCAAGAAAGTAAGTGATAGCCAAACATCAGTATCTGGCATTCTTCCTATGCTGAAAATACTTTAAATGTTGCTGGCTTGATAAGTGAGTCAAGGTATTCAGACAATATGCCATGATATGTTGACATCACTGAACACAAGTTTTGCTGACATTGCCAGCAACAACAAGCTTGTCTTGGCCACCATCGTGGATCCACAATTCAAACATTGCCTATTCATCGAATAATTACTTGTGACCAGATCCAAAGAATGACTTAAAGCAGAATGCATCATAGTTGCATCAGCTGACAAGCAGGAGGAACCCCCAACAAAAAAAGGAAACAAACTGAAACTGAAATAAATGCCACTGGACCATCAATGTTGTGTCTCTGGCATTTGTTTTCTGTGGCCTGTGACGAATCTGTCCAGATCGTCAATTAAACAACCCACATGGATGACATTGATGCAGTGCTTAAATTGTATCTGGCCAGCCCTCTGTTGCCACAAGAAGAAGACATATATGGCTGGTGGAACACTCACAAGTTTCAGTTCCCCCTTCTTGGCCCAATTAGACGCTATTTGTCTACACCAGCTTCAAGCATTCCGAGCAAGCAGCTGTTTAGTGG
Source organism: Potamilus streckersoni (assembly GCA_016746295.1). Taxonomy (NCBI): domain Eukaryota; kingdom Metazoa; phylum Mollusca; class Bivalvia; order Unionida; family Unionidae; genus Potamilus; species Potamilus streckersoni. Next base: position 2,939,683 of record JAEAOA010001122.1, read on the forward strand.
TGCAGGCCATATTTTTCTGAATCATTGTGGATCAACTTGGTGAGAAGGGAGAAATGTTATTGTTGCTTAAATACAACCTACCTCAACTAGGCTTTCAGTATTAGCTGCAGCCAGTGTAAAGTGATGTCTAACTTTAGTCTTAAAGCATGTGTATTATTAATTTTAATTCTTATTGGGCTATCGTTATTAACATTTAGTCTTTGAATTAAATCTAGTAATGGTTACCTGCATCACTGAATGTAAGTTAAAAGACTAGCTTAATACATTTTCATTCATTTATATCTTAAATTGGCAAAATATGTTTTATCAGTGTTAGTTTCAAAGTTTTTCATGTTTTATGTTTGTGTGATCATTGTTTTCTATAAATAGCAATGTACTTCTTATCCAGTTTGTTTGTTTTTGTATAGAAGTTCAAACTCACTTGCTCCATAAACAATTTTGTTATAAATCACATGGCAAATACCTGCTTGCATTACACTAATAGGTTTGTTTCTGAAACAGTCATTGTATAAAACAAATAATGAAATAATCGGTCTCATAATTGGTATCAGCAATTTTTAATAATATGCTATATGTGGTATCTGCATAATTGGTAAAAAGTGACATCGGTACAGATTTACAAAAAAGGCATTAAAAGAGCAAAACTTGGGCTACTGGAAAGATGCAAAAGTAGGAATAATTTGGGCCAAAGAAAAGACACAAAACTTGTTCCATTGGAAAAACTGTAAAGATGATTATTTTTTGAGGACCTAATTTTTAACTTACAGCTGTAACAAAGAGATGTGCATGGAAGGCATGTGGGTTCCATTGTACACAGCTAATATCATATTTGCTCTGTTTTTAACATACAGCTGTAACAAAGAGATGTGCATGGGAGGCATGTGGGTTCCATTGTTCACTGTTAATATCATATTTGCTCTGTTTTTAATTTACAGCTGTAACAAAGAGATGTGCATGGGAGGCATGTGGGTTCCATTGTACATAGCTAATATCATATTTTTTGTTTTTAACTTACAGCTGTAACAAAGAGATGTGCATGGGAGGCATGTGGGTTCCATTGTACACAGCTAATATCATATTTGCTCTGTCTGGTCACTCGGAATACCCTATCTTCTGGGTTATCTAGGTCCACCAATGCCAGGGTTTTCCTCCTGTGCAAAGCAGAACAAAAATAATAACATTCATCATCATTATCATCATCCTCCTCACCATCATCATCATCATCATCATCATCATCATCATCTGTGCCTTGTGATATTGTTTATGACAGTCCAGATGATCATGAGACATGACCGTACCACTTCTTAATATTAAGAAATGTTAAACTTCTAGATCCAATTACAACATCATTCCTGCTCCAATTATTCATGTGATCCATAAAAGGCTGATGAATAATGACTGCCTTTACATCATACTGTATACAAAATTTTCATTAGCATCAAATTTTGTGGAATTTATTTGTACTTTAAATTCATGGATTTTGCAAGGAGAGTTTCTACTATTTTCCCAGACCAATCCTTCTTTGCTGGATCTTTAAGACTGTGGCTTGTGTCAACCACAAAATCAATAAAAATAATAAAAACTTGCGCTATTATTTTACTGCTAAGGTGATGATTTTTTTTAAAATACAGTTCAGGAAACCACAGCATTACTGGCAGCCCATTTTTGTACTATCTTGATGCGAGCACTAAATTAAGGAATGAAAGTTTACTTTTTGAATATTGATCAGGTGAGGAACGCAGCAACTCTGATGTTATACTTTAAGATACAGCAAACTACTACATTAAATAATATCATAAATCCTCAATAAAATTATTGTCTATTGTTATGTTTCATTTTCCCTTATACAAGTGGCTTTTGTTAAATAAATAATTATCTTTACAAAACATCTGTGTTTCATCTGTAAAATGAATCTGTTACTATCCATGCATTCATCTTCCTTTCAAAGTATAACTGTCCTATCTTTTGCTAAAGAAATATGAAAAATAAATCAATACTGTGTTATGACCCTACAGTCTTAAATTAAGTAAAAACAATGAAGCAAAATCAACAAGTTTATTAAAATCAACCAATAAAAATAATTCTCTGAGTTACAAAGCAAAAATTTCAGAGGAATTTAATCCCAAAAAATCCTAAATGTTCTAGCACAAGTCCAAACATAAAGAATTCCAATAATTTAGAATGTGCTGATGTATCAATAATCTTGAACAGTGTCTTGATTTTTATCAAAATAATATCTTCCAGAATGTCTCTGAATGAATTTACAATAATTCCAAAGCAGTGCTTTTGTCCAAAATGGCAATAAGCACTTTGTTAATTCCAATAAATAATTTAAATAAATGATTCCTCTCAAATTATATCTCAACACAAATGAAAATGATTCCACAAAATGATTTTAAGAATGAATAATTTTGTTTATTTCAACCTTATAAAAACCAGACATCATAAAATGAACAGGATGTGTGTCATAAGTTTTCTCTTCCAGAACATTCTTAGTCTATAAACATAGCTAGACTTTGAAGTAAACATCAGCAAACAACATGACAAAAAAAATCAGAATAGTCAGGTAAGCCAAAACCCCTACCCTCAACTATGGGTAAAGGTCAAGCACACAATACAAATTAAATATACATAATGACTGAGAAAAACCACATTAAGATTTTTCTTCCAGCAACTTTTAAATGGACTACATATAAAACAAATGACTATTAAAACTTTACAAATCAACTACTCCATAATTTTCTAACTTTACAGTAATAACAATAATAATGATAATAATGATACAAATAATAATAATAATAATAATAATAATAATGATGATGATGATGATGATGATGATGATGATAAAAATTAACAGTAAAATATGATATAAAGTACCCTTTTAGAAGGATAACTACAATGCTTTTATTAAATCCTAGGAAAGCACCAGAGAGAGGAAGAGAGACACTTACCCTGCTAGAACTGTCCAACTACCCAGGCAGTCAACAGCCATAGCATTAGCCTGCAAAGACAATGTACTAAAGTGATTTATACATAGGGTAGGAGAAATCACAAGCAGTATAAGAAGCAAACACATATATTATTCAGCACCAACAAAAAGCGAACTTTGATAGTTTCTTTCAAATATAATAAAACAACAAATCTCTGGACACAATTAACTCTGCATAATCATCATTCAATTAGACTGCTGCATGAACACATTCCACTAAACATCAGCAACCTTTCGCAACTGTTGCTCCAGATTAAGTCATTTGTATACACAATACAAAAGTACAACTCCTACCACGTTCCTGAGTTTGGTGTGACACCACTGGCAACGAATCTCATAGATTGCCAATACATGAGTAAAACTATGGCCACACATTAGAATGTTGTTGCCAAAGGAACACCATTTATGGATTCATCTTATTCATAATAATTAATACATTTTTAACTTGATTAATGTAAAAATAAATAACCATCAACTCTATGCACAATTCAAACTGCCTAAGACTTAGTTCACTTACGCTGCATAAAACGTGTCGGTGTGGCATTTGTATACATTCAGGATAAGAAAAGATTAAGATCATGTTCATTCCTATCCCAAAGAAAATTTATCCTGAAAAGTGTAAAGATTAAAAAAACTTGTTTTCAACTACATTTTCAACTAACGAACAATAACATTACATGAATTACATTCATTACTTTATTATGTCAACAGTTCTGATCTTTTTTAAAAAAATCAATTGCCAGTGGAATAAAGTATGTTTGTAAACATTTGTTATTGTGTACAAATTTAAACTGAATTATTCCTCTTCCTAGTGTTTTTTTAAAGCAATGTAACAATTTCTTTATTGGAGTTACAAAATTTTGATTTATGTTTTGATTATCCCACAGTATATTAAATTACATCCCCTCTGTGACATTGAATAACATGTTTAGTCTCCAAGATGAGACTGTACATAAACTGAACCTTTGATTTCAATCACTGCTTGTTTTGACAACTACTTGCAAAGAAGGATAAATTTTATCTTTACATTTATATTAAGAGTATCTAGTAACTCAAGGGCAACCTGCTGTTTACGTCTTGTTTCTATTATTCATGGATGGATGGATCTGATAAAAACAACATTCATTCAACCTTATACCTCTAAGTTCACATTACAGGTAACATGTTTATACACAAGTAAACATGCAAATCTTTTTGAATTTGTACACAAGTCAAACTATTAACCTTATTGAATTTGTACACAAGTCAAACTATTAACCTTATTGAATTTGTACACAAGTCAAACTATTAACCTTATTGAATTTGTACACAAGTCAAACTATTAACCTTATTGAATTTGTACACAAGTGAACATGTTTACCTTTCTTGAATAAACTATGATCTACACTACTGATATGTCAAAATTACTGGCAGGTTATACTTACGTTTTTTTTTAAATTTCAGATGAAATTCATTTTAATTTCCATGCGAGTTCAATTATTTGATGGATGGAAAAGAATACATACAAGCTTATTTTATATTCTTCTCATTATCCTGACACCAGGCCAACCAGTCCCAACACTAACCTTTTGATGCTGAGCATCTAGTGAGGCAGCTGTTAGTACAATTTTATAAGTCTTTGCATCAACCAGTGTTTGAACCCACAATTTCCCAAATCTGAGACTGACCCTCTAACCACTAGGACATGAAGCGGTCCTATATTAATACAGTCTAACCTTTATGAATACTGGTATGTGAATCCTTTATTTAATATCTCTTCACATAATTATTTATTTTGCCAGGTATGATTTCTTTTTTGTAACCTATTAGAGAAAATGTACACCAGCTGGTATCAGAGTTTCTGAAAAATGAGGGTCCAGAGCTAATTAATAAGGGTAAACAGAAAGCAGTCTTGGGGGGGGGTCAAATACCTATGCAAATGTAAAACTAATACACTCAATCTGAATGTATTTATTTCTCTTCATAAAGAAAAACAAGGTATTTGAAGAATTTTAGTATAAAACAACAAAACATTAGACATGTACACTGAAAAATTGTCTTTTTGATGTACTCATACTATTTCTTGATAATTCAATGCTGTTATTTTCTATTTTGTTCTTTTCTTTTATTTACTACTGAGATGCTGATACCCAGATGAAGTAGCAAAATCATGATTTTCAAGCTGACCACTGTAGTGGCCATACTGGAAGTCGAAAGCAGCACCAATTTCATTTATGACCAGCTAGATGGGATGAATGTGTGTGTCAAGTTTCAGATCAATTCTCAAAGTAGTTTTGGATGCATGGCAATAACGAACTTGTGCTAAAGAATGGAAGGGTAAAAAGATAATGGGCAGATAAATGACCATTTCCTAGGCTCCTTAATCCCCTGGAGAACTAAAAGAAAATAAGCACTGTGCATTCTGTCACAAGAATGAAACAACCACACCACTTTCATGGCTAAAGCTGGACTCAAAAGGGCTAAGCTGACAAAAATAATAAGTAAAAGTAGAAAGTTCAAAATTTATAGTGTTCAAAATAGTATTTCATCAATATTTTAAGACATTTCAAGTGACTATTACAAATATATAAAAATATTAAAACTTACTTTTGTTTTATAAGACATGGCAACCTCAAAAATTGCTTTGCCACTGTTTCCATAGTACAAGTCATTTATTCATGTTTATCGAATTAAATTTTCATTATTGAGAGACATGGATATATCCTCTGATTCATAACTTTCATCTGATTGGAACAATAAAATTTTATATTTCACTCATTTTTTTTAAAAAAACCTGCATGAATTTCAGTGGAAATTCCATACACAGCAATTCTGTTCAGAGCAATGCAATTTCCAGAATTTAAGGTTAATAAAATTGCAATAAAATCAACTGCAATGCATAAAATCTCATTTCTAACATTTTACCTTCCTATTTTAAAGTAAAACTATTACAAAAAATTCAAAGTTTTACTGTCATTATTAATACACTGTGCAAGCAATGACTCCTATATAAAATAAAACTAATGGGGAAAACAAATCTGTCAATGCAATGTAGCAAAACTCGAAATGTTGTCTACATTTCTAGATCGTCAACATGGTGAGACAAATTGTCCTAAAGTCCAATAATCCTTGAAAATTAAACACTCTGGTTCCAAATAAGTAACCAAACTAGAATATGACATATCAGTGAACATACCAAACCAGAGCGGAGTTTTCAGGTGTATGCATGGGGACCACACTCAGAAATCTGTCTAGATTCATCCACCAAAGCAGATGGTGATGAAAATCAGGTCTTAAGGTAATCAGTTCTGAGAGTGAATTTCTATATAGCTTCAACCTTGCAAGAAGGAAAAATGTGACAAAGCACTTGTGGAGATGTGACAAAGCAAACCACATCTACAGTGGCACTGAAGGTTACCAGCAAGAAAAATTATAGATGTGCTGACAACAATGTTATGGCTCATAGAGCTCCTAGAAGTATCAGGATTTCAGGAACACAACATGAAGTTGTATTTTATGTGGAAGTTCAAACCAACATCAATCAAGTCCTGATAAAATACCTGACTGATTTACTGTAGACCAGACATTGAACAGATCTTGATGGAGGGACTGTACCTGACCATTATGATCAGACAATAGTTAAAGTACTAGAGAAACTTCTTGGCCCAATCAAACATGATGTATTTGTGATGAAATGTGAAAGTAACCATCCTTAAAATTTATGGAGACCACCCAATCTGACGAGTGCATTGTTTTACAGATTAAGGATATGATATCCATCTTGAAAGGTTCTTCCACAAGAGAAGAAGATCAATTATGAGACAAACTTGCCACTTTTCTTGCTGACAAGGATGATTTGGGAGAGAATTCGGGAATTTCTGTAAAACGATGTGCACCACTTCCTTAAATTTCATCAGACTGGATTGATAGAAAAACATGGGAGTCCCTGACATAGGGGGTTGTTCCTGAATCACAAAGGAAAGTACCCGTCCATCATCTGTGATGCCTGACCAAGCCTCTGAAAAGAGGCACAGAGAGCGCTAAAGAAACAACTGGAAGAGGGAAGCATGTCAAGTGAAGGTTTAAGTCTCAACGACGACCCTATGAAAGCAAGGAGAGAACTTCCTCTTCTGAGGTCTTTGGTGACCATATCTTGGACCTAGCATTCAAAGAGAAGGTTAAAATTGAGTTTGCAGATTGGATGTAGGCTCAATCATTTAAAACAAAAACTTTGCAGATGGCTCTTAGAGCAATTCACATTACCATGCTACATAACTTGGGAAACCACTGTAGAATAAGTTATGCAAAGAGGGTCTGGGCTTCCCTGAGAATGTCTTTAATATTTTTAATAAGACCTTCAAGAAGTCTAATGAAACATCAGGTCAGGTGAGTAGAAATTCCACCGATAAAACAACTGATACAGAAAGCACATATTGAGAGATCTTAACCATGCCTTCCAGCGCATGCATTCAAAGTCATTGTATTCTATCAGACCTCCTTCAGCATATTTAACAAAGTACCAGGTAGCTGACATGACATAAAGAGCAATAATAACAAATATGCATTCTGTTCAATAGATACTATTTTTTTTTAATAAATGTTTGCCCAGGCTCCAGTACAAATATCCACTTTACACAGGTTTAATACACAACTTTGGGGAATGTCCCTAGTAGTTCAAGGCACAGATCACTAGCCTCATAGTGAAAGGAAAAACCTCCCACACGGCTGAGCAATATCCTGGCCTATAAAGAATTTTTGTGAGATTCGTCAACCAAGGATGAATGAGAATGAAGTACAAGCTCTGTTTGGGTTTGGGTCCCCGATATCTACTCCAAACCAAAAAGAATCTTCTTGAATAGTGCACATGGTTTCAGACACAAGTCCGCAGTTTTGCTTAATGCCTTATCAAAAATCCAGATCTCCAGTATCTTCATGCAAATGAGAGGAAGCAGTAGACCTGATGGGAGGTGTTAACAGAACTGCTTGCATACTGAATTCATTGTAGTCGTCAAGGATAGATAGTGCATCTTTATGATCTAGTACACTATATACAGGAATGTGGCCAGGCATCGCTATGTCCATTGAGGGTAGAACTGACACAGGAGCACTTGGTGCCATTGCTTGTAATTCCAAGGAAGTTTGAAGGATAGACCACAAAATAATGAAGCACTAACAACAAGCAATTGGCATCCTTTAAAAAAAAAATGCCCTGCACATTAGAAGGCAAAATGCAAGAGTTCACCATACCTTATTAACAATTCTCAACTCTATGTGTAGAAGTATTCACATCAAACAGATGAGGTTTATCAGCTTGAAAATGCAACAGGAACAGGTCATGTATTGCTGCTATTGAAGTCTACTTTATTATGATTGGATGAAATTTTCAGATACCTTGTAGATCAAACTAATTTTTCATTAAATGACAAAAACCCAGCTTTCTTTATTTTGTGCTCTTAAACACACACACACACAAACACACACACACACACACACACACACGGGCTCATACTTATTATTTATATCTCTCATGTCACACAAGTTCTTATAAAAAGATATCTGTTCACATCAAATCAAAAACTTCTCAAAAAAAAAAATTCAGTATGGTACTAAGGGTTTTCAGTTCTGTTTTGCCAGACTTTTTGAAATAGGACTAGTGACTTGGAGAACTTTACTTGCCTGACCCTGAAAATGAGTACTTGAAAAGTCCTGCTAAGGGATTTAATCAGCCAAGCATTACATCACCGACACTCATTTAAAAATGGAAATCTATTAACAGTATCCACACCCCTTCCACCAATTAACACAATGTAACTAACTTGCACAATTCAAAATCTGCCTCAAGTGGCCTAAGTGGTTAGATAATCTGCATTGGATACAGGAGGTCATGGATTCAAACCCTGGCCAAGTCATACCAAAGACTTATAAAAATGATACTTACAGCTGCCTCATTAGGTGCTCAGCATTAAGAGATTATTGTTAGGATTGGTTGTTGTTGTTGTTGTTGTTGGGCTTAACACCATTTTTCAGCACACAATAGGCTATTCATGGCAGCCAGTATTAATGGTGGAGGAAGAAACCGTTAGGATTGGTGTGCCTGGAGTCAGGATAATGTGACTTGGTGGGACATGACGCTACATGTATGTGGCATGATGCCCCAGTGCAAGACATTATAAACTGTTACAATGTAGTCTTCATAGCAATATGACTGCAAATTGTTAAAGCTATTTTAAAAATCCATATCACACACATACACACACACAAACACAGAATCTGACCCTCATAGATTCTATGATAATTTTTATACATTAGTAGATTCAGCTGCTTTTATCAACATAATGGAGATAATCCAAACTGTACTGTTCAAGTACTTTATTAATCATTCAATAATCACTTTTATTTAAAATTTCTCCATTGCTTAATGTCTTGTTCACTTGCTCACTTATAATGTGTCAGATTAAATTTCTGATTCAGTTTGGTGGTTATTATGTTCTGTTCCAGAGTAAACAATAACCACTAAATCAAATGCAGAATATTCAATGCATGACATGCTTAGTGTATAGAGCTAACCCAGACTTACATTTATGCTTTAGTTGCATTCAAAAGATTGGATGTGTAACTCAAAATTGCACAACTCGAACTATCTGGTTTCATTACCTTTAATTTACATTAAAAAATACTTCATTCAATAAACTTTAATACCACCCATTTTAGACAGATAATTTCATTATATTTTAGTCTTCACTAACAAAATGAAATTAAGCTAAATTCATATGAAATCACACCAAAATGAAATTTAGAATAATTCATATGAAATCATATTAATGCAAAATTCAGTCAAATAATATAAATCAACAGATCCTGTACCTCAAAATGGACAAAATATAGCTACAATGTTTTTTATCCACAAAAGGTTGAAGCTATGAAGTGAGTGTTTAGTTGTTAAAAGAGGAAGAAAATAACAGTACAGATTCTCAAAAGTTTGTGTCTTTTATAAACCCTGGGTATCTGTAAGACATGGAACCTTTTCTCTATGTCATCCAATCAGAAACTGTATTCAAAACAGCAGCCTATTCTGTAGAATATTCAATAGTTTAGAGGACACTTAAAGATGTTTCTTGTACAATGTTGCATTTTTTGTTAGCTTGAATAAGACTTCAGTCTTTAATAACATGTAAGCATTGCTATGAATATGGTCAACATCAGACTTGAATTTTAGGTAGAAGTGATAGAACTGGGAGAAGTAAGGGCTTAACAAGAAGAAGTGGATGCAAAGCAACAAATGGAGGGGGGGCTGTATGTGTGTGCATGTGTTCTCTTATTTGAATTATGCCCTCAATCTCCCAGTATTCACATTTACATTTAACACTGGCTTTAAGCAATACTTTATTTTCAAGCAGAAAACTTTCTGACTTCTTTTGGCCATGTGACTCTAAGAGAGTAACTATGTTACATTGTAACAAATTTTAATTCAGTAACCAGATTTTATTATTGTAATTGCAAGTTAGTAAAAATGCTTAATCAAAAACCATTAATCCATTTTTTTATATAAATTTTTGTATGTTTTTAATATATACTTTCTAAAAGTTCACAATAATGACACTTTCAAAGATTTCTAAACATTTGAAATAACCCCTGTTCCATGTACCTGAAGGGACAATGCACATGTCTTCAGATCACACTGTTCATCCTCATTTCTTTGTTGCAGATAAAACTTTAGTGACTATTCATACATAAATTACAGACATGACTCCTATATAGTCAGTATATGAACTAAACCCTTTTTCCCAAATGAAATAACACAGACATGAGTGCGTCTATTTTTATTAGAAGTGGTTTTCATAATGTAATCACTCATTTTATATAGCTTCACTACAACAGTCCATTGATAGGATTGCAAATTTTGGGTTTATATATTTGTCTACATAATTGTATTAATTTTAGGCACTGATTAAATATTATCTGCTTCACATCTTTTTTCCATATTTTCACAAATATGAGTCAAGTCAGAAAACAACTTTGACCTTACAATGCTTCTCGTAAATTCCATAAGATAGCATTGCCCCATATATTTCTGACCTATATAATTGCATTTTAATGTTAAATCTTAAATAACATAATACATAGAAATTGCTTTGTATGCATCATATATTTTTCTGAATATATTTGCCTGATGATTTACGAAAACAGACAATCTAATAAACTGGCACTCCACAGACACAGCAATGGCCATCATTATTGTCCAATTACTAGTACACTTAAAATTTTAAACTAATTTTGTTATGAAATAGTGTACAGGAGGCAGTAAAATATCCTGATCACCAATTCTATTCTTAAAACACAAATTGCTATTTACATACTTTTGGTAAAGTTTCGAAACACAAGTTGATATGTTTTACCATCAAAGGATAACATGCATAAATTAGGAAGTGATAGGGGTCTAGTTTCTAACTTACCTGGGAAATGGTTAATGGTCAATCAGCTATCAAAACACATGCCTGTGAATGTGTGAAAGTTTGTCAGCTTAACTAACATAAAAACTAGGCCTTATTACTGATGGCTTGATGAATATATTTTGCTACAAGATTAGAACCTGGCTAAGGTGAGAAAACGATTCAAAAAGTATGGTTAGTCAATGTACCTCTAAAAAAAAAATCACAAGGCTAAGTTGTTTTCGCTTTCCTAACAGAAAAAGGTCAAGTTTACATTTTTTAGGTGACTTAGTCAGCCACTTCACCTGGTAGCGTGACCCCAGAACATTTTGGAAAAAAATACTTGGGTGTGAGTCACACCATGTTCTCCATTAATTGATACAAGATCCAATAAATACCCCAAAGACAAAAGACAGGGGTACTAATATTAGCACAAGGTAAGATATGAAACAATAGAGAAACTTCAGTGGCTATAAAATGATAAGTGCATAGCTTGAAATGCTATGGTATCATAGGTCTTAAAGTTGGTAATCAGCCAATCAAGACACTTACCCTTAAAAACACAAAATGCCTATTTTGTTGTTCTTTGCTATTTGTTACAATAAATTTAATATCCAATCTGAATCAGATGATTGCAGGAAACAATCGATTAACAGATACCTTGTAGATTCCAGATTATGCAAGGAAAACAATATCTGTATAATGGCATATACTTGTCGTAATGTTTGTCACTTGTTGCATATGTTGTACAAAGTGCAAATCAATTTGAAACCTTGATCCATCTTCCATTGCCCTCATTCTGCCATATATTCTTCAACAACAGAAACTTAAAAGACAATTGAAGTAATGCTCTGAAACCAACTGTCAGGGGAGTGGCATCAGGATTGTTGGTGAGAATAGACCCACCAACATGAGCATGAAAGTTCCTATCCACGAAAGACTGTTTAAACAACTCCATGGGTTCTAAAAATAAGTAATAAATCACTTACAACAAAATTTTTAAGACAAAACCTATTAGCTGCAAAAGCCATCAGGAAACAAATGTTAGCATACTTCACATTTTGATTATTATATGCTGCAATAGATTCAATCTATTGCTTTCTGACAAATATTTGGTGGTGCTATGCTGAAATATACCAATAACTTTGAATACTGTGATACATTAAAACTGCTATATCATAGAAACCTACTATAACTTGTACATAGGGAGAAGGATGGTCAAAGAAAAATTGCAGTGAAATGGCCAGAGGACAGGAGGTAGAGTTTGATATAAAACTCAGAGGAGATAATTATTGTTGACTGCCTGTTTCCTCAAGCTGCTTAGGTTTCTGAATGGAGGGTGATATGCTTTTATAGTTGATTCCACCATAAATTTGGAGATTTTGGATGCAAAAACTTTGGAACCTGACTGTATAAACATCTAGACACGTTTATAATGCTAATCACTATGTGGCCAAACTAGATTTTTTAGATGTTTACAAAATTTTAATAAAAATTTCCAAATTATTAAGAGAGGGTAAAAATCATAAATACCATAAGTTTATTGTTGCAAACCCTTTGAATTTATCTATGTTTATTTCACATATTCCATTATGAAGCTTCAATTTAGGAATCCTATTTTGTTTTAACAATATGGAAATGACCAGTGCATATTACAAGTCATCCCTCAAAATTTTAAAAGCACATTGTAGGTCACTAACATTAGTCACTTATTGTATAGCATCCATTTGGTTATTTCATTTTCAGTCACATAAACAAAATAGTCTTCAGTTTTCTTTTCAGTTTTCTTTCACTCAATTTATTTCATTGAAACAGTATCAAGGCAAAGGTATACCTATATGAATTATGTCCTCTAATGTTTAAGAAACCTCCATTTAAATATTTATTCAAAATAATACATAAATGACAAAGAATTATGGTTTCTTTCACCCATTTCAAATTCTGCTATGCCAAAAGTCTTGCTTACATAATCAAATGTCAACAAATATAAATGCAAACCAGCAATGCAATACTTAATTTTAAAAGTGAGAGTGTCAACTTGATTGTTGAGTTCTGCAGGAACCTGAATCTGTGGAGTGGCAACTGACTTTGATAAACCATTATCCCTCCTTATTATGGTCACTGTACCAGTATATTTTTCATTTTTCAAGTGTAGATTTGGTTAAGCATTGTTATACTATGTTATTTTTAATGAAGGTCCAAGAGTTGTGTTAGATCTCGTGAATATAAATATAGGGTACTGAAAACGGTAGATGTTATCTTCAGAGGGCGGCAGACTAATGTGACTTACTATAGCTTTAATTCTTGGTACTAATTACACCTGAACCTATATACATGTCTTTTACCACTATCAATAGTCTTTTCATTTTCATGCAATTAAGCAGGACCATGTTTTGCTTAAAACTGAATAAGAAAAAAAGAATTTTGGGAACTGAACATACACACACACCTCCTTAAGTCTCTTGAAATCAGGCTTTATTTTCATCATACTTGGGGGAAAAAAATGCTTGGTTTTGTTGAATACACCGGTATTTTAGTTTCAAAGTCTAATATGGTCTGTCTACTCTAACAGTACATCTTGCCTATGCTTGGAATCGCATGCTGATTATAATGAGGACGTACTTCTTTAGTGGAATAAATAATCTAATGAATATGAGCACTTATATTTGCACATATCTGGATATAACGAAACATGATTATAAACTTGTGCGAGACCTGTAAATCAGCAAAATCCGCGATTGCACATTCTTCACTCCAATAGGCGGCCATTTCGTTTTCATTTCTAATCATTCAAACGCTTATTTGTGTAATTAGCATGTGGAAACACACGTTTGCTCACCGTGTCCGATGTTCTGCTGTTGCAAGGCTTGTCGTCACGCACAGAATATCAAGATACTTTCAAAATATTTTAAAAAAATTTTTTACAGGTAATAAGTATAATAAATTAGCTATAGTGGCATACACTGCTCTCATCTGAACATTACATTGTATAAATTATGCGACTTACCGTAAAGCCGTTAAGTACTAAATATGTCGGACTCGAATTATTTTTGCGGCTACTTCCCTCAATTTTTTTTAAGTTTCAGACGGTAAAATGATTTAGATATTTACAAGGAGTTTTCTTTCTTTTAATGGAGGCCATTCTTTGTGTAGTGAGGCCAAAGCAAAATGTCACTGGCCACGAATATAAGGCCAAAATGTATGATATTTTGCTTCTAGATCACAAGACAGTTGATAAACAAGAGAAACCAACCAAGTACCTGCCAACATTTCCCTTGTCAATATCACAAGTTGAACCTAGAGATGAAGTTCTGGCGTACTTATACACTCTTAGTGGATACGGAGATCATGGCGGAATTAAAGGAGAGCGAGCACTATTAATTCCATGGGACAGAAATGAGCATGGGTATCGAGAGTCGCTTGCACGTTTTTCCCTTTTCTTCGTTCCTGTCAGTCACAGAGACAAGTTGAACAGATCTTTGGTAGAAAAATCGCCAGCAAGCCCAGGATTCTTCTCCCTTGATTCTCTAATTGATTCATTAAATAATGGCTCAATGAATTTTCCACCACCAACATGGTCATTTGTGATGCATCTGGAAAATTGGTTAAAGCAAAAACATTCAAGACCAGGAGCATTGGGAATTGTGTTCCATACTCGTGCAGATTATAGAATTTGCATGAGCGTTAGAAACCCGGCATTTCTACCAAGCATAGTTCAGGGTCAGGATAATGTGCCCAAAAGTGACCCACCTAGATTGACTGCCAACGAAACACTCACTAAACTTTTATCAATTGAAAAATGTGATAAGGTTGTGATCAATCCATTATTTGGATCAGGAATTTCAATGAAGCACAAGGTTAACTGGTCTGTACAGAATCCATATTGGCCTCATATTCCCCCAGACTATGAATTGACACTCTCTTCCCGCAAAAGCAGTATAAACAGTTCTATGGATCCCGATAATTATTCACTTGAAGAACGAGATCAGTATCCATTGCACAGTCTGGCACGAGAAGGAAATGTTCGTGGACTTCAGGACTACATATCTCAAGGATATCACCACTCCAAACGAGATTCCTTTCAGTGGTGTCCAGTTCATTGGGCAGCATCTTTTGGGCATAAGGAGGCTGTTGCATATTTGTTGGATGTGGGAGCATCTCCAAACAGTGTGAATGCTGATGAGAGGACCCCACTTCATATTGCAGCCTCAAGAGGCTATCCAGATGTTGTGGATTGCTTGTTATCTCACACTGATACAGACTTGAATGCTGTTGATCGGGAGGGAAAAACAGCCTTGGATCTAGCTGAGGAGATAAATGGCTGGCAGCATGCACAGGTGGTTCAAAAAATCAAAACTGCAGCAAGATATCCTAGTCAGATTCAGGTTCAGGTGATGGATAATACAAAAAAGAAGCTGAATTTAGTGGCTGGTGCTAATACCACAGTACAGCAATTAAACCATCAAATGCTTAGAGAGTACAGCATGCCAGAGACTCCATATGCAGACATATTTACAATCTGGATTTGTTCAGAAAGTTTGCAGCTTCAACTGAAACCAGAGCATAGACCACTAGAGCACATGCACATGTGGAATAAAAGAATTGTTGGGATGTTAGTAGATGTAGATCATAAGAAAGGCTTGAAAGAGGATCCTCATTTGGAATGGAGGCGAAATGCAAAAATCAGCCTTTTAGAGGAAAGAGAAGCAATTCATCCAGAAGCCATAAAATTACTGTTTCATGAAGCTTACCAAAATTATATCAAGGGTTTTTACCCTTGCAAGGAACAAGATGTGCTGATTCTTGCTTCCATATTGCTTTATATGGACCATGACCAACCTGGTGCCAAGACATTTTTATCAAATAGCAAAAACCTTTCCAGACTTGTTCCTTCTCCCATGTTGAAGATGAAGGGTATCAACTGGTCCAGCAAAATACTGCACAAATTCAAAGAATTAAGTAGCATGATGTCAGAAAGGTCAGAAAGATTTCGATCTCCTCAAACTCTGCAGATACAATTCTTGAACAATTGCAGAAATTTAACAGTGTACGGGTCAGCATTTTTTACTGGTAGTCTGCAAGAAGGTAAAATAACTCAAAACTGCTACATTGGTGTAAATGATGTCGGGATTCATGTCATTAACACTCAGTCAAGAGAGATGGTGTACAGCTACAAGTATTCAGAAATTACTTGGGGTCTTCCACCTGCAGAGCTTTCGGTTCTTGATGTAACTGTTATTAAACCTGAAACTCGGGTTACAAATCGTGGTAGTACCTCACCAAGAAAAGCAATTAGTTTGCGCACTAAACAGGCTGGTTTAATTAACCATTTGATGCAAAAACTTGCACAAATGCATACAATTATGAGCTCAAGAACTAGCCATAGATGAAGTCTGTGTTGGGTATAACATTTTCTTGAGTCCATCTTTTTTGTCTTTTTTTAATTTTAGTGTCCATATTATCTGTAATTTTTAGCACCTTCAGATTCTTCTTGCTCCATTAATCCATAAAATAATTACTTTTTCCATCTTATTATTTTTAATGCAGAGAAGTTTGCATTCTTTATAAAAATAGTTTTTTTTCAAAACTATTTACTATTAAAACTTAGAAGTAGATCATGTCATTTGTATCAGATTGTAATGACAAGATGCAACAATCACACATTTATCTTTCTGTTTAATGGCTTTTCTTTGTACTGATTTTCAACAGTTAATAAAATTTGTATGTTACTCATCAATTTTGCAACAGATTAATCAATTAATATATTCCCAGAATGCTTTGACATAATCACTAGGAATTGATTGATACAAATGGTGAAGCTTTCATTGTTTGGGACTATGTTCATACATTGTTTATACTTATTTATTTAAACAAACTTTCACATTCGAATCTCAGGCATGTCTTTTACTTATTTAATGAATATGAATGAAAATTGAAGCTATAAACAGATGCAAATTACTAGTTTCAACAAGATTAAAAATAACTAGCTTTGCATTTTGTAGCAAAGTTTTGAAGGCTTATGATAGATGAGAATTGATTTATTTTAGTCTATCTTAACCTCCACTGAAAATGAAAATCTTTATGGATATAATATAAACAAAATGAATAAATAGTATCTACAGTGTATCTCTTATATACCACTTGTATAAATACATATTAAAAGGCAACTCATTTCCTTTTAATTACAATTTTACAAGCTACACATATTGTCTCTCTCACTGTGTGTGAATGTTTTGTGTGTGTCTATATATATATATATATATATATATATATATATATATATATATATATATATATATATATTATTTTTTTTGGCTGCACATGACCAGCAGATGAGCTTAAATGATTATTTGCTAACTAAATGGGTTATTGGACAGAAGGTACCAATTGTTACCCTTTGCAATTTTTAGGAAACCTAATTAGATTTTGCTGTCAGACTTGACTGAGCTTGTCAAAAATTTATTCTTAAAGCAGAATGTAATAAAGTACTGTTGTTGGGCAAAATTCTATAGTATATCTTTCTGAAGGAAAACTTTTTTCTTTTTCCTTTTCTTCAGAAAAATATATGATATAATTATAAAGAAAGTTTTGGATAACATGGAAATACAATTTAAAAAAGATGTACAATTTTTTTAGCAAATTTAATATTTATATTTTCTTTCTTTTTTAACATTTCATACCCTTTTATCCCTCATTGAATGTTTTTCTTTTTAAATTGAATTTTTAAATATTTGTTTGCCATATTCATTTTCAGGATAAAATGTCCAGTAAGAGTCATTATTAGTTGTGTATGCCTAGTATGCAACACTTGCTGCATTCGCTCTTTGAGTGCACCCAAATGAGATTAACATAGACCCATTTCTTCTTGATGCACTAGCAGGTCAGGGTTATGCAGTTTGTTTAAAATGAAAAGTAAAATACTATAGACCCTTACAGTATCGGCATGGTATGCCTGATTTGCACTTGTATGTACTTTATGCATCAGCAAATGCAATGAATAGATGGTACCTCTTTATACCCAGATGTATACAGGTATATAGTAATCATCCTGTCTATCCACCTGTCCTTGGAGCAGCAGTTGCTACAGTGTTTTAAAGATTGCCTTGAAACTTTGTAAATATTATGGTCATCATTCAAAGATGCACATTTGACAAATCACTTTGCTCCCCCAGTTTTTGTTAGAGTTATTGCCCTTGCAGCTGAATGCACTACAAGTAAGAATATTACAGCTTTTTCAGCTTTACTGATCATAGGCCTTGGACAGTTTATGTAATGTTTTGTTTTCTGTTATCCATCCATTCATTAGCAGAAATCTGCATTTCAGTTTTCGTGGATTACCGTGAAACTATACTTAAATTTATCCCATCATCTAGTGGGTTCCAGATGATAATGGTGATACTTATATGGTATGACCTGTATGGTCACTAAGGTGCTGCAGCCATCTTCAAAATACATATGGTGTGAACGGTACTTCTCCTAAATGGAATTTTCACCAAAAGACTTATTGTGTTGTCTAATTGGTCCTAATTGAAAATGATGATGCTGATCTTACATTCAGTATGACGATCATCTTGATGATCCAGTTATTGAAATGCCTCCTAAACTGAAAATCATATTAATACTGGCTTTCACCTGAAGACCTGATATGTCTAAATGAAGGTGGATATGATTTGACATCCAGTATGGCTGCCAAAGTGGCCATCTTGAAAGTCTTGTTATAGATACTCATTCTGAATAGCATGGAAAATCAGCATGGGATTTTCACCGAAAGGCATTGTATGATGTATAGTAGGTCTTACACACTAAATGAAAATGATGCATATCTAGTATGGCTGTCATCTTAATTATTGCTATTCTGAATGGATCGTCTTATATTTGTTTTTTTATTGCTGAATGACCTTTTATGTTTATTTAGTCCTAAGTTCAAATGATGATGCTCAGACATCAAATATGGATTCCAAAGTTGCCATCTTGAAAATTTTGTCAATACAACTTCTAAATGAATAGCCAAAGCAACATCTAACTTGCACCTAAAGACTTTTTATTATGTCATGTTGGACACAAGTTGTGTCTCTCTGACCTTCAATATGGCTGCCACAAAGGCCATCGTACAAATCTTGTTATTGATGCTTCTTAAGATGGCTGGTCATATCAGCCACCATGGCAACCATATTGAAAATGTCTTATAGTTGCTCCTCCAGAATAGTCATATTAGAATGGTGTTTTCACCAGAAGATTGCTTGAAATGTCCTGCTGGTCCAGAATTGAAATGGCATTGCTCTGATGTCCAGAATGACCACCATGGTTGCCATCTTAAAAATATTGCCTCTACTTCTCTCAAATGGATAGTCATGTCAGTATGGTATTTTAACCAGTAGATTTCTTATGATACTTTCAACACATCAGTTTAACGGAGGAAATAGTCTTGGGGAAACAAAATTTGGTTAGTAGAGCATCTGTCCCATCAAATGACCCTTATTTTTCTATTGCTCTCAAACTTAGTAAACATTATGATCATCATTTGAAGATGTACGTATTAAAAATATTTGTGCTTCCTTGATTTTTAATTGAGTTATCACCCTTGTTGTATAGAGTGAAAAGTATGATATAAATGTTTTAATACAACTCTTTTTATGATCTTTAAACTTTTGCTGTTGAACTTAGTATACATTGTAGCAGTCATCAGGAGATATGCATGATTGATCATTGTGTTAACACTATTTTTTGCATGATGACTGATCATTGTGTTAATATGATTTTTTGCATTGTGTTAACACTATTTTTTGCATGATGACTGATCATTGTGTTAACACTATTTTGAGAAGAGCTGACTACAGACTCATTTCCATCATGAGAAAGGGCTGGGGTTTGGAAGTTGGGAATATTTATGAGAGCAGATTGCTTACCATTCGGTTTCCTCTAGTTTATTATGTGATTAACCTATTCTCATGGAAAACAGAATTTTAACAGAAGAGAAAGGTGGCAAACTTTACTTATTTTAATACAGTAAATTTTCTGTGATATCTGTTAATACAAAGGTATTCCAAGGTTGTAATAAATTTTAATTGTACCCAAGTGAACTTTTTTCAGTTTGCACATGCTATTTTTAAGTAAATTTAATTTGTTTAAGCCCTCAAATTCAGGTTTAGTTTAGAGATATTACATTATCAGTTAAGAAGATGTATTGAACGTTTGTATACACAATTTTGAGTTAAGGACTATTGTGTTTACTACCAAAAAAAGTCTGGCATTTATTAATATGTAAGGCTAGACATAACTGCTCATTTGACTGTATGGAGCAATTGAAGCTTTTAGTCGGTCAAATTTGCATCCCATCTGTATTTTCAGGCAAGTTTCTTGACAGTCTAATCTGACTATATGAAAAGAGTTTTTAATGAAACAGAAAGATAAATCAAGATTTGGAAATTATTTAGGTTACAAAGAAAATGATTTTTTTACAGACAGTTTATTTTGTCAGTCTCATCCCAGACAGGGTCACTTTCATAATTAAGATCTATTTTTTTCATTAATGTACATCCTTTTCTCCTAACTTTCTCCCTTTGACTTAGATCACATTCTTCATTCTTAAATAATTTGTTTACCTATCTGAAGTGATTTCCATTTTCACGGGACAACTTGCAGACTTTTTTTCTATACTCATGTTCCATCTTGGTATAACCCAAACATACCACCTGTACTCACTTTTAAGTAAAGTCCAACTGCAAACTGTACATACCTAGATCTGCTGTTGCATAAAGCACTAGAAATTTGTGGCTATGAACAAAACAAGTTTTTGTACCAAACAACTATTTAAGTACAAGTTATGGTACTGCTGAAATTTTTGTAACATGTATGAATAATCTGTGTTTTGTATTTTTTTTAGGGATTTTTCCATCAGTGTGTTAGATTTTTGCTTTCGTATATCACACATAAAATATATATTTGCATATAAGGAGTGCAAGAATTCTGTTTAATTTAGTGTGGTATTAGGTGGCAGAGGTAATTTTGTAAGCATTGGCTTTTCATTGCAAAAGAGGTAAAAACATTATATGATTCATCTGGATATTGAATCATTTTTTTTTTTCTTATCACATCTCCAATTACCATACTACTCACTTAAGTTGGGCAGTGAATGATATCTAATTAATTATCCATATTGTCTAAGAAATGGCTCAGCTAGCATTTATTTTGTCCCTGGTGAAATTGAAGGCATGACTCAACAGTGAGTCATGTAACAACAAATGTAACAAATAATACTGTAATAATACGAACCTGCTTTTTGGCAGTAAAAAGAATCTTGAATTTTGCTGTCTTTTGCCTGTAGCAGAACTTTTACTTTAAAAGTAATTATTTTGCATAATAATGCATGTTTCAAAACTGATTTATTAAATTTTTCCATACACTGATTTATTTATTAAATTTTTTCCATAGAAGAATTAGTTTTCATTAAGAAAAGCTTTAATCACATTGCACCATCTCAGTCTGACTCTTTTCTCAAATAGCAATAAACTTTTTTCTAATGATTTCTTTAGTCAAAATACCATATCTTTGTAACGTGTTTTCATAGAAAGATGCCTGTCTGAGTAAACCATTTGATTCAATGAGGTGCCATTTCAAACATTATTTTGGGCATATTGCACATTTCCATTGGTATCTTACTAACATGATTAAAACTAATTCACAAGGGAAGTTTATTTGGATTGGCATTCATGGATAAACTTTGCCAAAACTTTCGTCTCTAAGAATTGAGTTAAATTCAAAGTATTTTGTCATATGTTCAGTCTGTAACTGTTAAAGTATCACAGGTATGTGGTATGAGCCAAAGCAATCTTGCCACATTTTAATAATAGCTCAAGGAGGCAAGTGTATTCATTGTTTTATATTAATTTTTAACAATTATAGCTTTATATATTTCAATTTGAATGTATAGAATTTACAAATATTTATTAACTCATTGTATATAATCATTGTCTACTTGTTCTTTGCTAATATAATATGTATATGTATATTTTTAAGCAATATTTTTTTATAATGCTGTGTACAGATGTTGCTTATGGCTCTTTAATAATGTGTTGTTATTGTCTTATATTCATTTACTAGTTTTGATATAGTTATCACTTCAGACAGTTATTGTTAATGGTGGCATTTAACTTGGTTACTTTAATGTTGCAGTCTATAGTCATGAAACTTAATGGATGTAGACATCATGAAATATCCTACTCACTACAGGTAAAAGTAGGTCACAGTGAACTTTCATAAGGACTCTTGTGATTTCAGCTCATTTTCTCTGACAATTTTATGACAAGGATACTAAGTGGAGCAAAATTGCCTCCTTTTCGTCTTCTAGAAGTATGCAAGGCTTTGAACTATGCCCTGGCAAAGGAGAGAATAAATTAATCAGAGGGAAAAGGAGGCCACAGTGATCTTTTCACATTCCACTGACATTGTTGGTATTTGGAATGTCTTGTTTGAGCAGGCAAGACATGGTATTCATTGGAATTGTTGTGCACTAAAAATTTTTGTTATTTATACTGTATACAGTTGGAGTACACAACAGAGGCACTGCATTCCAAGATTCAAAGGAATAGTGTGTGTGTGTGTTTGTGTATGTGTGAGAGAGAGATTTAAAGTTGACAACATTTGTACATGAGCTTTATGTATGAATGAGCAGCAGTGTTTTCATCTGTATCTTTTACTCCACATCATTGCCCAGATTATCTGTTGGTTAATTCTTAGTTATTAAATTTTTGACAGGATGGTGATATCGGACACTTTTGTACTTGTTTAATGTGTATTTTTACCTGCTACTTGCCTTGTGGAAAGTACCTTGCTCAGCTGATAATGTTGCCATCATTCCCAGGATCCTTTGTTACTGGGTGTGAGGCAGTGTTCCAACTTAAAACCAAATCTCTTAATAGGTTACCTCCCCTTGCAGTTTTGATAAACTTCATTGCCACCAGAAGTTTAAATCTGCTACCGACTTGCAGAAAGTTTTTGTTTTGTTTTCAATTACACCTAGTTTGCAAAATAATTTGTCCAAGTACTGAATAAAATAGAAAATGTACTGCCTAAACTAGTAGATCTAGTGCTGTCATAGTACATTTTTCATCAGAAATTTGTAGCTTAACTAACAGAATTTATGTTTCAGAATGAAAAATACTGGTTAAACAGTTTGTTTATGCAGTTGCATTATTTCTGATGTTTTATAGAGAGCATCTTGAATTAAAAGCATGTGATAGCTTTGGTTGTCTTTATTAAATGCATTGGTGTGAACATCCAACTTTTGTCAGAGATGGTAAAAGTGTAAATAGGGGGTCCTTATTTAAGTCACTTTAGCCCCCATTGGTCCAGTTGCCTCAGCAGTCAATAAAGTACTTGTGTTGCTGTTACATAAGCACCAGATCAACAAATTTAATGTAAAAAAATATGTATTCGCTTTAAGCTTAAAGTAAAGATCCGAGAAAAGGATCAGTTTGAATTGGTTTAATTAGACACCTTCATTTTACTTATTGTATAAAATGTACCCATTTTCTTGTTATGTATTTTAAAA
Source organism: Potamilus streckersoni (assembly GCA_016746295.1). NCBI lineage: Eukaryota > Metazoa > Mollusca > Bivalvia > Unionida > Unionidae > Potamilus > Potamilus streckersoni. The sequence continues at coordinate 2,963,630 of JAEAOA010001122.1, forward strand.
GTTAGATTATACATCTTAAAATTTCATATAAATGACAGTGAATTTATTTGATGCTTGTTGAATGCAAGATTTTTCTGACTTCAAATTTTACATCAGGACTTCATTTTTTACTGAGCTTTTTTATGGTGATTTTGTTTTCCAATAAGGAGAATTAATTTTTTTTGTAGGACATTGTTTAATAATATAAAGTTATATGCCAGATAGTAACCACCTTTTATCCTTTAATGAAATTTCATTGTAAAAAATTGATTTCTCCTACCCCATCAAATGTAGTTAACAGAAATGTAAGTATGTGCAATGTTACATCACATAGTAATCCATTGAAGTGGTCAGCTACCTTCCTTTCACCTGCAAACTGTTACAGAAATCAGAAAGTTCTAGACTTTTTTTAAATTATTTTTACATTTACAAAATTTTAATCATGAAATATAAAAATATCTCCAACATCAGTTGATGTGATACTGTACACCCAAATCTCACATGATGAAAATCAGATCAAGTTAATATAATAAAAGTATCTGGTATTCAGAATTTGTTTTCTCATAACAGGATTGTAGATCAGTTTTATAAATACATGCACATGTACTTTTCATGACAATTGATAAGAGGAGAGGTGATACCATATAAACTCGCTTATAAGTTTGAGTCAAATTACTAACCTCATAGACCCAAATCTACTGTTGCATAATGCATAATGCACCAGCAGATCTGGGTATGTGCAGTTTGTTTGGAGTAATCAATCGATCATAGACCTGATGTGCTGATGCATTATGCTAGGGCATGATGATCATTGTTATTTTCAGTTTGCTTTGACTTATAAGTGAGTATGTATGGTACATCATTTCAAATTAGATTTGTTTCATATTTTAATGATGTTAGAGTCAAGGCAGAGGGTAATATGTTTATAACAGGTTAATTTCCTAAAGTATGGAATATTGTCATTTTGTTTGTGTTTAAATTTTTTTAAATGGCATAGTTATATTTGTGTTTAATTTCTTTAAGATTGTTCTTCAGATTATCTTAATGTTTTGTTGCAGAACTTTATTTTATTTATATAAGAATTTTGTTTAAAACTTGTGTTTTTTTGCAAACAGATTAAGGCAGAACTAATTAATGTATATTATCATGAAAAATTGAGCCTCTATATTGATTTTATGGGTTTTATCATTTTGCTTTTAAAACATATATGCCAGCCACATTATAAGTGTTGATGACTCTCAGAAATATGCAAAGCTTTAACAATAAGTAGTTTTGAAATAAAAATATTAGGTAAAAAAAATTTGGACTCTTGCCATCTGAAATGAAACTCATCAACCTGAGTGCACTCTCAGAACTTGGATTTTGATAGTTGTTGTTGTTATAGGGTTTAATGTCATTTTTCAGCACAAGATAGGCTATACATGGCAGCCAGTATAAATGGTGGAGGAATAACCAGGGAAAACCTTGGAAAGAACCACTAACTCTATAAATTGATAATCAGTAGTGATCAAACTATTGTTAATACAAGAGATTTAAAATTTGTGACTTATTAATTTGAAAAATTGTATTAAATGTGAAGAGAACTTTTAATAAAACAAAAGTATGCAATTCAAAGAATCATTAACTGAGTTGAGACTATGCTCAAGTTGAACAGTTTCATTGATACAGACCAGCTGTTGTTTACCTCATCAACACAGTTAATTTTGCAAGACCTTAAGAAATTATTCTCATGTAAAAATTTATTTCAGGTGTTGCTTAAACTCAACTAAATGAAAACTGTAATGTGGTGTATGTGTGTGTGTGTGTGTGTGTGTATTTCAACATCAATTCTGGCTACATAATTAAATGTTTTGATTGGGATCTCTACTGTATTGATATGCAAACATACTTTATTTAAAATTAGTGCAGGCATAAAGAAAATGGAAACAGTTATCAATACATATTTTAACAGAGATATATTAGTTTGTAGCCTGCAGTATTTTTTATTCACTAAAGCTGTCTTGTCAAAGTTTTGTCATCAGTTCTGTGTATTAGAGTCAAGATTTTCCATTGATATATCTTTTCCATCATTCAGTGGACACACATGTACTTCCTAATAAGCTTTGGCAAATTACTACTAAGATATGTTTTTAAATTTTGTGTGATATCATGCAATTTTTTGTATTTAGTTCATATTATGTCTTATTAATTTATGACACATCATAGTAACTTGAGGATATAAACTATATATCCTATAAATTTAAGATATATAGCATATTAAATATTTTGTAAATTTATTAAGATGTCTCATAAAATAAATTATATATGTCTCATAAAATACATTATATATCTAATTAAAGTTGTATTGAAGATATATTTTAAAGGGTATAAGATCTTGTATACAATTTATGTTGTTGTTGTTGTGGGGCTTAACGCCATTTTTCAGCACACGATAGGCTATACATGGCGGCCAGTATAAATGGTGGAGGAAGAAACCGGGAAATCACTGGAAAGAACCACCGACCCACAAGGAGCTACTGGCAAGCTTTCTCACATATCCACATTTGCTGAATCCTCGACTCGAACTCACACAGACAGAGGTTAGATGGCAGTGATCCGTAACAGACAGCGCTGTAGAACACTCGGCAACTCTCAACTCGGGGCCCCTATACAATTTATGAGATATAATCAAGTTTATAAAATGTATCATTAATGAGGTACCTTACTTCTGGAAGAAATAGTAAATTGACTCTCAGTGCTCTAGATTGCAATTCTGAATTCAAATAAATTTGTTAAATACATGTACACTTAAAATTGCTTTCAGTTCTGTAAATCCAAAGCTTTTTGGATAACTATGAATATGCGTAAGATCCATGCATATTTGATTGGTATCAGTTATATTCTTATCACGTTTGTTGGCCTTGTCTTTTATCACATAGATATCAAATGAATTTTTATTATGAGTAAGGTCTTTGCAGATTTAATGAAGTTAACTTGTACATGTATTTAACTTTACTCCCCATTATAATTTTTTCTTAGTACTTCCTTCTGATTGCAGCATCACGGGTATTTGGCCTTCGGATTGTGTCCAACCATTCGGATCAATCTGACCTAGCTAATGTTTCCTAAATAATTTTGAGAAAACTTAATGAAACTTGCTATACATTTGTTGCATGACAGGATTTGTGTCCCATTTAGGTTTGTCAGAGTAATACTTTTAGAGTTATCTCCACATTTATTTTAGCTAAGTGTTTATACTTTGTTAATCCAAGTGGTGTTACATAAACAGTTACTGACAGATCTGGTTGTAATCAGTTGAGAAAAAAGATGCAATGGCTACTAATATTGGCAGACAAGTTTCCAATCTTGTTGCCTGTTATATTAGCAATACTGATTTTGTAATGTATTTCATTTAAATAAAATATATGCCTATGATTTTATGATAGGCTTTAATATCCTTCTGTTCTTTATGGTTGTCTTTCTGTATAAATATGTTGATTTTGTTACACATCTTTTTATGTTTTTTTGTGTTTATTTTGTACTTTATATATAATTAATTCACTTATAAGTTGAGCCTAACTGTAAATAGTACAAAGATCTGCCATTGATTAATGCAACTGCTGATCAGAGTCGATGTTTTCAGCTGCACTCAACTTAAAAATCAGTATGGAGTAAGTAAGCAAAAAGAGTGTGTGGTCTTCTTTGCATATTGATAAATTGTTGATAATAAAATTTTAACAATAAACAATTTTTACTACATGCAGTTACTTTACAGCAGTGGTTCCCAAATGTTTTTGGCCATGACGCATGACAACCCTGTTTTCACATTTTGATAAGTTTTTACACCCTGAAATAAGCCCTGGTTACCCTCTCGATTTTATATCAGCAAACCAGTCATCATTATACACTGACACATATAATCCAATCATAATGCAATGATTAGAGCCAATAGAAACAGAAATATACTTGTGACAAATCAAAATAATACATGCCCCCTAACCTGGTTGCAAAACAAACAATACAACATAAAAATGATTACTAATACTTTTTAGATCTCTTGTTATTCCAAATGCCCAATATCTCCTATAAATTGACAAGATATCAAGAACTAAATTTTATATAGGCCATCTTAAAAATCTTGTTATTGCTACTCCTCCCGAGTGGATGGTCTTATCAACATGGGGTTTTCTTATGATGTCTGGTTGGTCCTGAACAAAAATGTTTTTATTCTGATGCCAAGAAAAAAATTTATGAGATATTTTATCAAACATTCAAGAAGCCTGATAGAAATTGTATAGTATCTTATAAAACTTACAAAATATCTTGTTGGAAAGCAAAATTCAGATATGAAGTATAAAATCTATTTGATAAATTATATTAGATCTTTTGTTAGCTCTATTGGACATATTGAGAAGATCTTGTGAGACCTTTTGTGGTCTGTCTGCCCATTGTCTGTCCATCCCTTAGCACAAGCTTTATATAACTTAGCTAAAACTATATGGAACTTGCCTTGAAACTTTACACATTCATTGCATGGTCAGTGTACTCTGTGACTCCCAAGGACAGCATGATAATGAGGATGTATTGTGGTGTAAAATTCATATCCTGCAAGCATCCTTTATCTTGACAAAGAAAGATCTTATAAACATCCTATGTTGGTGAATAAATTATGTGCAATGAATGGATTTTATTGGATACCATGCAGTAACTAGAGGCATAGACCATAGATCTCAAGGTAGAGGAGGACACAATCTACTTGCCACTGAGCATGGTCTTGGCCTCTTTAGAATGTCTGTGATATTTTTCTCAAGCACTGAGGAATGTGAAAGGTGGAAGAGATCTGGTTGTGGTTGAGTCCCAGATATCCTTTCCACAGTGGAAAGAATCTTCTTTGGCTATGCACCAGATGGTTTCAGGCACAAGTCTGTGGGTAGTGGACTATAAGCTTCGTTTATTGCCTTATCAAAAGATGAAACCTCCTCCCCCTCTTCATCCAAATGAGAGGAGTGGGTGGACTTGATAAGTTGCCTCAATTTTGCTGTTTCTATCTCAAACACATCGGTATAGACAATGATCATCACATCTAGAGAATTCCAAACAGAAGAGTAGCAGGGCATTCATAGGAGCACTCTGTGCCATTTCCAGTACTTGTTTGTCATGTTGGGTAGGGGCTTTGCATTCGAAAAGTTACATGAAGAAAAGACTGCTTGTCTTTGTGGATGATACTATACCTCGTTGATGTTGCTATACCTATCTGGTAAATACCACATGATGAGATGATGGAGGTACAGGAGCCTCGGCATGACGTCTACTCTGGTTCCAAGGTCCAGTATCCCAAAAAGGGACCCGTTACCCTGATGTGGAGGGCCTAATAGTCCTATACAGGGTATGATGTTAGCAAGAGGAATCTTACTCCAATCCCTATCCCTGTACAATGAGGTTTCTGAGTGATGACTGGTGTAAAGTTGGCAACTAGTACAAGATAACCAATGGCCAGTAATCAGTCATCATACATTGACCAGTCACAAGGCACTGAACAGTGACCAGAGTCTAGTTTGTCTTCATCACTCATACGATGCAATGCCATAAATCCCATTTGGGAGGGCGTGACATGCTACCATTGAAATGTTGTGTGCTGTGCAGCTCTTTCCTCTCAGTAACACAATGCTTTGAGAGGAGTGGTGCACTTCTTTTCTCATGAAAGGCCACAACACACTACCTTCAGATAAGCTGTGCATTTTCTTCCTTGCGAAAGGCCATCACACTACTATGAACATCAGGGGTATTTGACTTCTTCATCTCAGCAAGAGACAATCTACTCCTTGAACATTCACAACCCTCCTACAGAAGGGGCCTCACCTGTCTGCAGAGATACTGGTCCCATCGGCTCCTAGAACCATGAAGTGTTCTTCCGAGCTGAAGCGCTAGTCTTCTTACAGTGTATTTCTTCTGCCCACTGTAAGTATGTCTGGAAATTACTAGATTTGATTAGTCCATTTGGTGCAAAAGATTCTTATTTACACCTTTGAACATGTAATGCAGTCTGGGTGGGTGTCCCAGAGACCCTTCTTGTGGCCACACTTCCCAACAGACTATTCTGACATTATTCTAAGAAATAAATGTTCTATCTGATAAGAGAAAAGTGAGATCAATATTTTTGTACATGTGAAACTCATATGTTTTTATCTGCTGTGTGTTTTTATACAAATCAGTGTAAGTGCACAAAGTAAACAATCTCTGAATTCAATTTTATTAAATAACAAAAATAATGATGATGTTGATGGTAATAATAATAATAATAATAACAATAATAATAATAATAATAATAATAATAATAATAATATTATTATTATTATTATTAAAGTTGTCTTATTTTCACATGTGAATCTCCCCCTTACTGTACACCAGTGTATTTTTCACCTTGCCTTTTTGGTTTGCATGCTATATGTACCCCAGTGTATGCACAATGGTTAACAATTTCTAGTAATCTCTCTTTTCTTTTATCAAGAAAGATGTTTGTTTGTTTAACCTCTAGGAGCAATGTGATATATCATATGTGGATTAAAATAATAACAGAAAAAAAACCCAAATAAAAATGTTGTTGGAATAATTATTTATCAATGAAATTACTATAATTTCTGTTAAATCTTCTATTATAACACATAAGACTTACCCATGAACCACTTTTATTTGAAAACTACGAGGGGTGTGCCCTAGCCCCTAAAGAGTGGGATACAACATGTTAAATTTAAAAAAGACATTTCCAGAACTAATTGCTGGAAAAGGGCATGGGTTACTGGCATAAAAACAGAAGATGATTCAAAACTGGATGAAATATAGCTGAAGGAAAGAACCAAAGGTGATTTTAATGACAGAATCATAAACATGCCGTCCTTGAAAAAGGAGACTGTTCTTCCATAGGTGCATCAGATGCAAGAATGGACCATGATGTACTGACAATTCACCATTCTGTGCGAGAATGTATTCACATCGAATGGATGGTATTTTTCAATATAAAAAAAAATAGATTGCATTACAGTAATGGGTAATGTATTACTGTTATTAAAAAGGTATTTGAAGTAAGTTTATAATATATACCATTTATGAGATATGAAATTCATAAAATATATCTTATTCAAAAAGATACCTCATCAAATTGTTATGATATCTTGTCAGATGTATTAAATATCTGATAAACAAGTTCAGCTTAGATATGTTATAAACTTCTCAACATTATATTTTTTTTATTATATCACATTTATAAACTAATGAGATGTTTCATATATACGATAGTTTGTAAACTTTGCTTGATACATGAATTTATCAGGCATGCTAAAAGGTCAAGAAGGTCCCATCAAACTTGACATTAATTCTAAAACTTGTTTTTACAAAAATCTGACTGATATTAATAATGGCTGATCTTGGAGATGCAATTTAAACCAAAAGAATATGCTTAAAAAATGGAAATTTGAATCCAGATATTGTTCTTACTCAAATCAAAAGAGGTGAAGATTTATGAGCTCTACTATTTGTCTGCTGACAAAAGCCATGACAATTCGACTAGTAATTAGTTTCCACCTAGGTTGTTATTATGATATGATACTGTTGAGACGATATACAGATTATAAGATGTTAAATTAGTTTTGTTTATATTTTCTCGACTTTAGGTATCTTCTAATTTTTAAGAGATATCTTCTAAATCATTATAAGATATAACACCTGTAAGTCATGTTTGCTAAAACAAATTCATAGTACCTTTTTTTTGTTAAGATATGTTATAAAACTTCAGTCTCTGCTAATTTCGTTTCAATTTCAGAATGTTAATATTACCTTTAGTCTATGTCATAATGTTTAAATATAACATGGTTACTTTTCTAATTTCACTGGCAGTTTCTGTCAGTTTCAGAATTTTTATTAAAATATTGTGGTCTTTTCAGTCTCTCCTAAATTTGGTTTCGGTTCCTGACTGTTAGTCTTGATCACTGTGATAAATATTTAATATTTTTAGTCTCTACTAAATTCCATTTCAGTTTTATTTAAAGTCTTGGTTTACTTTTGGTCTGGGCCATAATTTTCCACGCTTTTTCTTTATTTGGTTGCTATGTAATCATGATCACACATCAGTTTCAGACATTTTAGTGTTGCAATCTGCATGCATATATTTATCACTTTGTACAATTTCACTTCAACCTGAACATAAATACTTGTTTTGAAGTAGTTGTATAGATTTGTCTTAAAAAGCCTATATCATTCTGAAAGAATCCAGTATATGCACGTGTGCAAGGCATTGCATAAAATGACGCAAATGCAACGCTTGCAGTGTGTGGGGTTTATTATCCATCAGGAAAACATATGAAATAAAAGAAAAACTTACAATGAAACAGATTTAAATACTTAAATGTACAATACTAACATAACCAATACGCTACACAACCCACATGCAGGTATTTCAGAATATCAAACAGACACGAAGACCCCAAATATTCAAATGTTACAATTCTCTTGAATTGCAATGGCCAACATAGGCCATACAAAAAGAGTAAGATTTTGTTCACCCCGAACTGACAAGAATGTGACTAGGGCTTTTTTTAGGTGCAAGGTGCACATTATGCACTGACTCGATAACTCAATTATTCGCAAGCCCACTCGTGATAAACATGTGCAGAGTCACATGCAGATGGGGCAGTTAGAAACTAATTGGCATTGATAACAAGATCATGCAAAAACAACAATGCAATGGAAGGGTTAATATATATTCTTGGTGTTTTGTTTTATCTCAGTAATTCTCTGTTAATTTGGGACTTTTAGTACATGTACATAAATTACAGGTAAAATTCATTATAACGCGATGCTCGCATTAAACAAAATTTGTATAGAAAATCTGTTAGGGATATGAATAATCAACTTTTCTGACAGCATGTATTTAAGATGTGAAAATGAGAGGTCAGCATAAATTAAAAATGGAAGCCATGGTGCCATCACGTTCTAAGCAGAATCACGTTGACATGTTTTAGTTTTACTTATAGTCCTGTTCTTTTATTAAAATATTTACTTTTTTAGTCTTTGCTAAATTCATGTTTGTATCAATTAAACTAGAGAAACAAATAAAAACAAATCAAATGTAATACTGTACATCTAGTGCAGGAATTGGTTACAATCAATCAAATCCAACCATTGTAGTCATGGGTAACAGGGGCTTTGATATTTGAATCTGCAACAGAATTACCAATATTATCAAGTGCAATTTTATCTACTTTTTTTAAAACTGCTCTAAACTTATCTAATACAATCTGTCATATGACATCAGCTCAAACATTGCATATTCATAGAATTTATTGGTGTGGTGGTGTTGTGTGTAGTGTTTATAATTTTTAACGTAGCTTTTAACAATTTTTCAGTCACATCACTACGATGTCTGCAGTGTGGCAGTTTATAGTGATGTCTAGCACTGGGGCATCATGCCGCAGACATGTAGCATGATGTCCCACCCAGTCACATTATCCTGACACCAGGCTGACCAGTCCTAACACTAACCTCTTAATGCTGAGCGACAAGCGAGGCAGCTGTTGGTACCATTTTTGTAAGTCTTTGGTATGACTCGACCGGGGATCGAATCCACGACCTCCCGCATCCGAGGCAGACGCTCTAACAACTAGGCCACCAGAGCGGTTGGTTGTTGGTGTCCACATAAACTGAAAAATTATGGCAATGTCTTGTTACATGTCTGGGCTCGTACAAAAGTAATAAAGAAAAGAGTGAAGACAACAAGCTTTGTAAAATTTAACAAAATAATTTTTTCGCTAGAAAACAAGGTAAAGATATGATAAAGGACTTACAGATTGTAAATCTAATCCAACAATTCATCCCAGAATTTAAAAATATAAGTCCTATCACTAAAAGGTTCTAAGCGAATCAAAGTTTGAATCCCTATGAAGTTCCATGATGAAATTCAATAATAAAAAGTTTTTGAAAAAAGTTGTTTACAATAGAGCTGAAACTGGCTCAGAAATCTAGGTCACCATAAGATAAAATATTTCTACGAACTGAGCGTTTATCAGGTTAGCAGAACTGAACTGAAATTTCCGGGAAAATGCCAGTTGCATTGAATAAAGTTATCATTACAATAAAATGCAATGAAATAAAAATAAAATAAAAAATAATTTAAAACTAACACAAGTAATTAAATTAAGTATACATAACGCTCCCCCCACAAAGAAAAAGAAAGATCTATCTAACAAAGCTTTATTTTTACCATATATTAATTATACATGAGGTAAAAAAGAAAACTTCATATAAGAATAAATCTTATGAATTATGCAAAGTCTACATGAAATAATATTTCTATACATGGGGATATGCATCTACCATTAAATTGTCTTTTCCCTTAATGTGCCTGATGTCAAGGGTATATTCCTGTAACAACAAACTCCACTTTAATAATCTTTGATTTTTGTTTTCATCTTGTCGATGAGGTAAAGGGGTAATTAACACAACAATCGGAGAAGGAGCTGAACTAATATAAATTTCAAAATGCTGTAATGCTAATTTTAAAGCCAAACATTCCTTCTCGATTGTTTGATAATTTCGTTGGTGCTTATTTAATTTTTTAGAAAAATAGCACACTGGATGATCAAAACCATTTATGTCTTCTTAAATCAATACTGCTCTAACCCCATCAACACTTGCATCAACAGATAATTTAAAAGATTGACTAAAGTTTGGAGCTGTAAGAACTGGTGCACTTTTAAGTATGGCCTTTAACTTGTCAAAAGCCTCCTGACTTTCAGTCCAAACAAACTTGTGTTTTTTACTGAATAAATTTGTCAGGGACTCAGCAATATTAGAAAACTTAGAACAAAATTTCCTATAATATCCAGTCATACCCAAATATCGCATCAGCTGCTTTTTACTGACAGGCACAGAGAAATCAGAGATAGCCTTGACATTGCCATCTATAGGTTTAACTTGTCCATGTCCTATAATATGTCCTAAAAATGTTACAAAAGCACGACAGAACTCAATTTTAGTTAAATTGATTGTCAAACATGCATCAGTGAGTTTATCAAAGATTTTCCGAATAATTGCTAGATGTTCTTTCCAGGTGTCCTTGCAGATGATGACATCATCGATGTAAGCATCACAATTACCAAGACCAGAGGTAATCATGTTCATCAAACGTTGAAAAGTACTTGGTGAACCATTCATTCCAAACGGCATTACTTTATACTGATAAAGTCCATCTAGAGTCACGAATGCCAAAATTTCCTTTGCCCTTTCCGTTAGTGGAATTTGCCAAAATCCTTTCAGAAGGTTAAATTTAGTGACATACTTAGCATTTTAAATTTATCAATGCTGTCATAGATTCTTGGTAATGGAAATAAATCTGTCTTAGTCACACTGTTCACCTTCCTATAATCAGTGGGTGTTTTATCTGGTTTCGGAACAAGTATACACAGTGAACTCTAGTCTCTTTACTGGGCTCTGAAATCATTCTCCAACAAAAACTGAATTTCTTTTTTTTAAGTATTCCTGTTTGAGAGGCATCATCCTCGCAGAAGCATCTGAAAATAAGTGTTCATATTCCAGTAATAACTGGTCCAGATTATTTATAATTTTCGAATTTCGAAGATTTGTCATTCCAAAATCAGCAGGGTCCGATTGAATTCCTTCACTTAAATCCTCAGTGAGTGGGACACGTACAACTAAATTAAATGCATAATTTACTTGTCTATCTCTTTCAGCATACTGGTACTCCATTAATTTATTTAGATCCCAGGAGTACTATTTTTATAATTTAACTCATTCATTTTGTTTGTTAAGAGCCGTAATACCTAATTTGAAGAAAATTGTGAAGAATGAGCAAGAGAGGAAGAACTCTATTACGACATTCAAACGTTCTCTTCATTAAAGTTTTGTGAAACCGAAATTTAACTTTTGACATGAAATGCTGAGTACTATATTCAAGCATAACTATCTTGAAAATACCAGACATAACATTTGACTCTTGACCATAATGACATTACTTAGGAAAGCCAAATTGAGTGCACTGAACTGAAATTTTTGTGGACAAATGTCAAATCCAGTAAATAAAGTTATCATTACAATGACATGTAATGAAATAAAAATAAAATAAAAAAGAATTTAAAGGTAATACACAAGTAATTATATTAAATATACATAACATAGTTGCTCTTGTACTTGTTGTTTGTGCTCGCATCTTTTTTTTATTTTGTTATGACGCTGATTCTACGTTCTATAAAACAAAGCATGTCCGGATCTGTTTACAAAAGAGAATATATTTATCGTGATAGATTCAATGATAGTACTGAAATACCAACACATTTATCCCTCCATTTTCCTCTTCAGTATTATCAGATATGACGATATCTCATATGAAGTCTATGATAATTATACAGAGTTTCTTATCGATCCTGTCAATCAAACAATTCAGTGCTCTGTTCAATAAGGTTTCAGCTGAAAATATTTCTACTACGGCGATTGAAATAAATACAGAAACAGTTTCATAATGACGGGAAAAAAAACCAAACAAATAATATACTTCAGTAATATATCATCTGGTCTCCAAGACAATGACAGACGAGCTGATCAGATACTAATGGTATTATCATTAAAGAAAAACGTTGTTTTATCAGACGGGCCAGAAATTATTACAGCTGAATCATAAGCGTGTTAAACTATATCACGATTGCGTTAACAACACGATTGTGTTAACAACAGCAGGAATTGCATCAGTAGGAGGAACAGCAAATTCATTATTGCTGATAATATTTAGAACAGGTATCAGCGATTAAAAAAATAGAGCCAAAATATGAGCAAAAACGCGTTTTGTAAGATAGCAACAGCAACATATAATAAAATATTGAATCAACTTCGTGTTTATATCAGAGGTGTAAAGTTTATTATGCTAGATCTGATACAGGAACCACGAGTCAAAGACAAGTTTATTGTTGATATTATACAAAACATAGTTGTAAAATATGATAAACAGTATTTGGTAAATTTTGTGTGAAATATGAAATATAATGGAAGATTTTAACGGTGGTAGATACCGCGTTCAAGACGAAGAGAATCCTCTTCCAAGGCAAGCATATGATTGTACTTAACAACGAGAAGTATAGCACGAAAAATGGAAACAAAGATAAAGATGTATCTTGTTTGCAATGATTATTCAGAATATTTTTAAAAAAAAAACTTTCTTCTTTCACACGATTGACAATCTTTATAATAAAATATCGAAAAAGAAATATACAAAAAATACAATTAATGATGAGCTAAAAAAAAAAAAGATTTTACGTTAATATGTCAATAGTTTCTTATGGAAACTTTATCAAAATATGTTATACCTGAATTATCTAATCAGCGGAAAATAAATAATTACTTGTTTTGTCATAACGATGAGAGTTATTAGATAGCAAAAGCTGAGACGTTAAAAATATCCCGAGAAATCTCAATCGAATTTGTGTGAAACATTAAATAACTTGATGCAGTAAAATTGCGAGCAATTTCATAGTAAAATCTTGTCTGAAATATACGAGTGGTCTTATATAAGGGGTGTTCCTGGATCAAACCCCTATTTTGTTTGACGACGGCAACGATTCAATAGCATGCCATCGACGAGTAAACGATTATGAAATAGACGCTGTTGCCTCAACAAAGTTATTTCCGTAGTTGTTTAGACTAAGTTGAGGAGGATATGGTAGGGGTAACAATTATATTGTTATCCAATACAAAATAGGATTTGGACCATGTAACATTATACATGTGTAACTGACAAATCAACACTCTCTGTGCACGAGTCATAGTTCCACTGGTACTATCTACAGGCAACTGCCTCTCTGATAACTCTCGGTGTTAAGACCTCACAGTACTCACTTGCATATATTAAAGTTATTGATAGTTAGAACACGGCGTCTCTTATTATGTTTTAACACAATAACACAACATGGTGTCAGAAGTGAGATATCATGGTTGGAATAGCATATCATGGTTGGAATAGCATATCATGGTTGAAATAGCACATGGATCATAAATGGATATCTTGAAACAATAACTTTACAATCCACGGAAGATTTTGCAAGAATTTAAAACCATAAAAACGTTGAAAATTCTGCATACGAATTTAATACCACCGAAATGTTTCTTTCCGGCGTGCCAACCCCTGCCATGGACTGGGACAATTCTAACCTTACCACATCATGGGCTAAATTCCAACAACACTGTGAAATAATATTTAACGGACCGATGAGTAGAAGAAGTGATGCGGTCAAAGCCAACTACATTCTACTTTGGGTAGGCGACAAAGGTAGAGATATCTTTAACATATGGACTCTGACGGAGGAAGAAAAAAAGGACCCATCAACGCTATTTACAAAATTCAAACATCACGTGCAACCAAAATTAAATCCGGTCTTTGCAAGATTTAAATTTAACAATGAAATTCAAGGCTCCAGGACAATAGACCAATATGTAACATCATTGAAACTCTTAGCCAAGGACTGTCTCTTCAAAGACGAAGACGACATGATTCGTGATTTCATTGTTTTCGGGGTATCGTCATTAAGGATACGAGAAAAACTGACCAACGAAGGTGAAAAGTTGACATTGAAAAGGGCTATTAGCATTAGTCAAAGCCATGAATATGCCCAGGAGCAGTTACAGACCATGTCTGCATCAGCCAAAGTACGCCTGAGCCTGACGCAAAGGTCTCATGGGTTCGTCCGCAAGGCGGATGTTACACACGTTCTGGGAGGTTAGTGAAACCAAAGATAAGTGTCAGTATAATATCAGTTCCAAAAACCTGGACATAACCTGGATATGAAACAACTGTGAAATCCGGTACTCGCAGATAAGAGAGACTCAGCTAATAGAAAACTCATTAGTGTAGTACAGTGAATGATATTGTTGATAAACACTGATGGTGATTCAAGATAAGGACCATCAGTTTACATTAAATATCTATCAAACAAGCAATACGATTTCTTAAAATTGTATAATGCCTTCTCAGTCTGTCTCAGACATGTGTACGTAGTTAATTGTAATCATTGATATCAAAGACGCGCTTAATTCTGATATGTTAATTATAATGGCTTATGAGTCATTTAGTTTGTTAAAAGTTTTATTAAAACTTTTTCTTTGTAAGAAGAGAGATGTAACATTATACATGTGTAACTGACCAATCAGCACTCTCTGTGTATGAGTCATAGTTCCACTGGTACTATCTACAGGCAACTGCCTCTCTGATAACTCTCGGTGTTAAGACATCACAGTAGTCACTTGTATATATTACAGTTATTGATAGTTAGAACACGGCGTCTCTTATTATATTTTAACACAATCACACAACAGACCAGAATTAAGAATACCCTTATATTCGACTACTGAGATTCGGGGATGCCAACTGGAAATGGTTAGTATGACAAAAGACGATGCATCATAATGTTTGTCAGCCTCAGATTGTTTAAAATCTCGGAATTGTGTCATATCTCTGATATTGCATGTGCATTGTTCAGTGTTAATCATGTAACCAACATATCATATTCCCCCATATAAATCTTTCCAAAGAACTTTGGAGTTCCTAAAGTAGATGATCCGTGCAGCTCGACACTTCTTTATAAAGAAAATAGATACACTATTCAAACATGTTTATTAGGTTTATTGCTTCTAAAAATTATTTTAGGTCGCATGTCAAAAAGTTGTTTTTCGATGGAAGGTAGCTATTACTTTTTAGTAACGTATACTTATGGATTGTACAGTGGATAGGACTAGAGTCATTTATGTGTACAAATAGTTATGTACAGTAGACATAGTATCTTTAAAGTGTACAAACATTTCTTAGGACTGAGGATAAACTTGAACCGTACAGTACAAAATTAACTGATTGATCAAAGAAGTAATGCTCTACTTCTGTATCTCGTGATCATCACATTTGCTGTAAATAAACATCATTCTACGGCTTGATATTTTTGCTAACTTTTCATGAGTTTTCCTGTTAGTAATTATTACAGAATTTGGAAAATGTCTCTGGTTTATCTCGGTATTTAGAGTCAGCAATCCAATGTCGAGACAGTCACCCATAGAAACATGTGGAGCTGATTAATATGGTCAAATATATCATATCTAAGCAATGTCAGTCAATCGAATAACAATAACAAAAGAAAGTTGATGGGCCTGTACGTTTAGAGGTGAAACAATATTATAGTCACCACATGCCACAAAAAAACAGGTGTCGCTAAACTATTTTGATTTCTCAAAGCAATTGTAAAACTTAAATCAAACTGAATAGAGACATCTTTACAAAACTTATGAAGTTTGTTTTCAAGGTGGATTCTCTAACATTAACAAAACTGCCATAGAAGCCATATTCAACCTGAAATTTCTCTTGGGGGGAAAATAAATACACACGCAAATATAACTGTATAGTTGTTACAATTATCAAGCCATGCTTGCTGCATCATTGCTGCTCATCTACTGACAAGGCACTTTACTTCAATAGTGTGTTGCTATGCTGTAAGAAGTCAAACGAATCTATTAAACACTGTTGTTCAAAAACCACACACATGACAACTGAAGAGAAGCATCATTTAATAATCTTAAAATACTATACACTCATCGGTCTCCATAGATGGACAGAAGACAATACGCCGGTAAGAAGGTTTACTGTGAAGAAATTGATAATTATTTATTATCAGGCCTAATTCATGCCATTTGTAAATCGATCTTCCCACAGCATAGCCGTCTTCAAAATCATGTTTACATCTTCGGTGTGTCTTTCCTTAGATGTATATGTGTGTTTAAAATTTGTAACCCAATTGATAAACATAAGAGTTTTTAGTTTGCTTTTTTTGGGTGCGGTGGGGTGGGGTGGGGCACTAATTTTAATTATGCAATACTTACCCATGGCTATTTCTTAGTTTTATTTTTCGTGCCGAAAAAGCGTAACGTCCGTACACAAATGCTCCTTTAGATTGAAGAACTGTTAGTAGGATCCAATTCCTCGTGCAGCTCGTTTGTCATAACTGTTAGTATGATCCAATTCCTCGTTTAGCTCGCTTGTCTCTACTATGTTATGTGCAAAACAAGCACAGCTAGCCAGCTAGCTCATTTTTTCCTTCATAGCCCTGTTAGATCAGGACATCAGAACGGGGTGGAAGAAGGGCATTTGACAATACCCAGGAGTAAATATTACATAATTACAATTAGTTCACCACCACCACCCTCCAAAAAAAAAAACTAAATTTTAAAAGCAGAAATAGCTTAACCATGTCTATTGTTTAGTTGAATTTGTTAGCCGAGGGTGGGGGGTTGGCTGATGACCCGTTAAACTAAAAACAAAACAAAACAAAAAAAAAACAAAGAAAATTGAAAATTCTTAATATTGGTGGAGAAGTCCATGTCATGTAAGGTTGGTGTTTCTCGGGGCTACATGCTGTGTTGTAACAATGGGACCCAGTGATAAGTTTCATAAAGGAAGGTCTCAATCAATAAGAAACTGGTACGCTCTTTTGATATGATGTGATTGATGTCAATCCATTGTGAAAAGTGGCGAATGAAATGTCTATGGGGCCCTTGAGAAAGAGGAAAAGACGCTTCCTTCATTTTCTTTTTCCTTTGGATGCATTCAGTTAGAAACAGAGTGCTCTTGCGGGACATATATATATATATATATATATATATATATATATATATATATATATATATATATATATATATATATATATATATATATATATACACACACACACACACACACACACATATAGATATATATATATATATATATATATATATATATATATATATATATATATATATATATATATATAATCTGCATCACATATTCGACTGAGACTTGGGATTTCTATTGGTAGTGGAGCTATGGAATGTAATTGATTTTGGCTAAAAAAATCTGAGTGACAAAGGATGGAAAACGAATCATAATTCCCACTTAACTGGAGACAGCCAGTGTCAATAAATAATGTGCGAATCCGAAACAATTATTGTGCCTTGAGAAAATTTTAGTGTGTTAGAAATCGTAGCTCTATAGCCATTGATAGTGGATACAGATCTTTTCTTTGTTCTCAAAGAGTAACGGAAGGAATTCAGCCACAGAAATTACAGAGGGGCAGCTAGGATCAACATGTTTCCTACTGCACCAGTTACAGAAGCTTTCAATCTGACAACATAGACCTTGGATGTAGCTCTTCTGGTCTGAATGACGAAACTGGTATCTCTACCCGAAAAGATGTTCTGACCGAAAGATCGCTTGAGATGAGCCAAGAGTGAAGGTGGAGAATTTGTGGGTTATTGTAGAGGAGAGATCCCCGGTGTTGTAATAGAAGATACCTCCTAAGAGGAAGAGACCTGGGTAGAGCAATCAACAGGTCTAGAAGATCGTTGAATCATGAGCGCTGAGATCACATAGGTGCTGTAAGAATGATCCGAGCAGTGGAAGTTCTGACTATTTGCTGCACTTGAAGAATCAGTGGGAAGGTGACAATGCGTAAGCGTACAGCTGATCCAACTGGAGACTGTATGCATCCAGTGCCCATCTCCTTGATCCGGGACAGGTTGATCCGGGACAGGAAAAACGTGAAAAAGGAGTCTGTTGTTGAGCATGGCTGCACATAGATCCACCAGGGGCCTTCCCCACAGCACGAACAATGACTCTGTAACAAAGCGGCGAAGTTCTGGAGAGACTGTCCGCTAAAATGTTATTTTGCGCTGAAAACACCGAACTATGAGTGTTATGTTTCCTTTCTTGGCCCAAAACAGGTTCCAGACTTCCACACAAGGAGAAGGGTCATGTGTGCTTCCATCACGTCGGAGATAAACTACGACGGACGCGTTGTCGGATATCATGACACATCGGCCCCTTACACTCTCAAAGCACTCTTGCAATGCTAGGCATAACAGTTTTCAGTTCTAGAATGTTTGTGTGGAGGGATGATTCGGACGGGGTCCAATGTCCCTGTAGAATTATACCATCTGGTTCTAAATTAGCACCCCTACCGGAATCTGAATTGTCGGCGAACAGATAGGAGTGGGATTCGAGTGCATGCATGGGAACTCCAATCAAGAATCTGTCCCGATTCATCCACCACAGTAAATAGTGATGATATGCTGGTCTTGGAATAATCACTGTTGATGGAGAATCTTTGTGAGGTTTCCAACTTGTGAGAAGGAACTGATGAGGTCACATAAGGAGACGTCCTAATAGAAAAAGTCGGCAGCAGCACTCAAGATTCCCAGAAAGGACAGGTACAGTAGAGCAGACAAAGAAGTTGCTGCTTGTAGCGTCTCTAACAGGGTAGGGATAGGATTCGATCTATCTGATTCAGTAGAATTCTTAAGTTCTGGCTTGTGAGGAAATTCATCTCCACGTAAACAAAGTTTTGCGATGGAATGAACTCCGATTTCTCAAGGTTGGGTAAAAGGTCCAATTGAGTCACCACGGACCAATAGCGGAAAAGATCATAATGAAGGGACTGGATTTGAACATTTTGGATCAGCCAGTCATCGAAATACTGGAGAAATGGTATTCCCAGTAACCGGAAGTATCCCGTCGCTATCCCATAACTCGGGTAAAAACTTTGTGTGTGGATAAAATTCCTAACGGTACAACTTGGACTTGAAAAAATTGGTGCTCTAAGCAAATCCGGAGATATTTGCGGTGATGAGGAAATATGGGTATGCGTAGATAGGCATCCTTAAGGTCAATGGAGACTGCCAAATCGGACGATTGAAGCTCATTCCGGATTGAGGAGTTGGTCTCTATCTAGAAAGTTCTTCCAGAAGAACTGGTTAAAAGAGGAGAGGTCGATTAATGAGAAACTTTCCACTTTTCTTGGTGACTAGGAAGATACGGGAATAGAAGGGGATGAATGATCGCTCAGGACCCTCTCAACTGCCCCTTTTTCGTAAAAGGATGTACACTTCCTCCCTCAGTTTCACCAGACTGGATTGGTGAAGAAGTATGGAGTCCTGGGTAGTTCCAAAAAACTGAACTACAGTGTTCAGTTTTTCCCCTCATTCGCTATAGAAAGGATCCAGACATCGTCCATGATGCTCAACCAGGCCTAGAAAAAAAAAGGGCCGACGCGTGTACCGACAGGAATACCTGGAGAGAGATGTGTGACAGAGGAGGTTCAAGTCACTAGGGTTGTCCTTTGAGAAAAGAAGAGGGCTGTAGAAACTGCCCCCTTTCTATCCAGATTCATCGGCCACATCTGTTTTTCGGTTTCCGGGAACCGGACTGACGAGAAGGAGGAAACTCAATTTAACGATACATATTGGACTGAGGCTGTCTCCGCTTGAAGAACTTAGCGGATGACCCTTGAGGGCGATTCACATTGACACGCTTCCTGGCTGATTGTGATGGGCCAGGAGTGGATGTGAAGGATCTATGTTGATGATTCATCAAGTTCTGAGATGATACAGAACGAATGAGGCTTTCAATACAATCTCTGTTCCAAGCAGAGCAGACCTAAATACATCTTTACTGTGATCATGAAGTATCTTAGCAGTGTCCAAAGCAACGTCATGGTGGATGTGAATAAGTTCTGCCGACAAAGCCATAGAAACAGAAAGTACATCCCGAGATGTCTCGACCACAGCTTCAAGCACGCGTTGAAAGGCGACGTGGTTCAATGATGCTTCCCTCGGCATACTAAAAGAAGCAGCTGAGAAGAGATCGGCATCATAAGCTATGGTGACAAAGTCTTGGGGCTTACGCTACTCTATATGACCAGCCTAGCCTAACAGCCCAACAGCGGGTCTTGATTAACAATATTGTGGACACGTTAGGCCCATTCGCAGACATTACCAAGGAAGTAAGTGATAGCCAAACATCAGCATCCGTCATTCTTCCTATGCTACGCTACGAAAATGCTCCGAATATTGCTGGCTCGAGAGCATGAAATGAGTCAAGGTATTCAGACAATGCGCCGTGACATGATAACGTCACTGAACACAAGCTTTGCTGACGTTGCCAGCAACAAGAAGCTTTTATTGGCCACCATCTTGGATCCACGAGGTAATTCCACTTCGATCCCCTATACTATTCTGAGCCCACTGGTTGAACTCCCAATGTTCATAATGAGGTGGTAGAGGGTGGAGAGGGGTGAACTCGGTCCGAACCCTATCCTTATACCGCGAGGTCTTAGTGTGATGATCAGTGTTCCTTACTGAAGTTTTCAACCTTGCATCATTTTTCCTTAACACAATAAATAAATTAAAATATTCCTTAACATAATAAATAAATTAAAATATTTCTAACGCCCCGTAGAACTTATCTTGTTTGTATCTAATTCTTACGGATCGTGCACCTATGAGCTATATAGAGGTAAACCATAACTTTTCCAGTCTATTTCCATGTAAGAAAAAGTTCTTAGTGTTTTATGCAATTTTCATTGAGAAATTGAAGTATACATATAATACAATAACAACGTGAACAAAATTCAACGCGTTGAATTAAATATGGATACCGTATACGACGTGGTTCCTACGATGACAATCCACAGGAGACTTACGTGTTATCAATAAAGTACAACGAAATTTCTGACAAACTGAAATCACCTAATAGGCATTATAAGTGTACATTTATAATACCGATAAGGTGATTTCATGTTGTCAGTTCGTCGTACTTTATTAATAAAAAGTCAGACTCACGTGGACAATCCAAACTGAAGAAACGAAGCGTCTAATGAGCATGTCGTTATTTAATGCATAAATGACTTAACGTTGCCTAGTTTTTTTTTTTTTTTTTTTAAAAATGATTTCGAATGTAAGTGTATCCGGCCTCAGCAAATGTAAACGACGTAACTCCTGGTCCCTGGAGAAATCGAAGCTGGAGGGAAAAGGTTACCACTTAAATATTTGGGTATAAAAACGAACGGATAACGTAACATCATTAGATATAATTTTTGAAGAGGCCAGGTTGCATTTGCGGTTACAAAACATTGCAACAGGCATATTTTCTGTCGTTGGCACACGTCTGATCACATCAGCGTCCTTGAAAAAGATGAACAAGCTGTGCTTGTTTTGCACATAACAGAGCTGGGACAAACAAGCTGCGCGAGGAATGGCATAATACTTACAATTCTTCACTCTAAGGAAGAATGCACATGAAAGGACGGTACGATTTTTTTTTTTTTCGGCACGAAAGAGAAATCTAAACAATACCCAGGGGTAAGCTATTTCCGCTATTAAAATATTAATTAGGATACGGGAGACAGATTTTGACATATCAGTACACTATTATGTAATGCTGTGTGAATAAATAATGACTTATGAAACTGAAGCTAGATTATGATTGTTGTTGTTTTGTACTATTGCTGGAAAGATTAAATGACATGTCAAATAAGAAACATGAAACCAGTCTCTTTGAAATTATGGAAGAACTAACAGAATGTTTCCTGTGAAATATTATAGAACAGAGATTTATTAATAAATACATAAATAAATAAATAAATAATTCAGTGCCTGAAACTTTACATGTTGGATAATTTACTCAAAGGCTAAGATAGAAAATACATGAGCCTATATACCATTTGATCATTTTCAATGTTTTAGCAGAGCAAGACTCCTACTTGGCATGACTTTCTTGCAAAATGAAGTCTTAAGTGGGTTCTGTTAAAGGATATTTTTTAGAGATATTAAACACCATTTTATCGAAGTGTCAAAATGTAGGACCAGTTGCTAATACCAGGATATAACAACTAGCTTACATCTTGTAGATCTACTTTATGGATAAAAATATCTTGAAATATTTCTCATTTGACAAACAGGAAGAAATACATGTTCATCATTTGTCACAGACTACACATCTGGATGTAAACTCAGAAGATCCCTTTACAACTTGGTATATAATTTGTTTCTGACCTGTTAAGTGGGGATATTTTCCCCTAATTTCAAGGAAAATAAGAAGACTGACAGGACAATAAAAATAAAAGGATAGGGAGGAGGAAAAATAAAATATGAGTAGTTATCTGTGTAACTATTTTGATACAATATTCTTAAATTACTTTGGAAACCTGCATCTCCTATACGTGTTTGATTCCATTGCTTATGACATTAAGATCATGGAGAAAATATGAAAACAGAAACAAACAAGTTTTGAATAAAATGCTAAGTCTTTAATTCAAGTTAATCTTAGAGAGACAAGGGCGATTACAGAAAACAGTCGACGTCTTGTAAAGTTGTATACTGCATAAATGACATCAGGTGTAGAGTGAACTCCCCTTGTGTGTTTAAACAAAGGGAGAAGAGTGGTAGTCTCCCTTGTGTATGTTCAAACAGAGGGAGGAGAGGGAAGTGAAAGTACTGACATGGTTTATGATTAATAGTTTTCTCCTCTTTCCACTATATTAATGACAATAAATATTCAATATCCAATGTCCGACTAAAGCCATTTTATACAATCTTTTCATGCAAAGTAGTGAAAAGCGCCACTTCTACTATTATATTCAGCATGGAAAAATAAACAACAGAGTAAAACAGACACATTTATATTCACAATATTAACCAGATCATGTTGATGTATTATCTTGGAAATTAAAGGACAAGCGCACATGAATTATCATTTATGCCAATTCATAAGCATCTGAGTGACCTCAATCACAAGACACGCTACTTTAGAACGTCTCACACAATATACACTTTAGGTAAACAATATTATTTATATATTTATATATCATAGAAAGAAAGTTACATACACACATACATATGTCAATAAATTAAGAACAAGATTATTATAAGACTACCATAAATAGACCCTCTCTACATGTGTAAAGAGATTATCCAAAATAAATGTGGATAATCTCTACATGCTTAAAGCGATTATCCAAAGTAAATGTGAATGATACAGCAGATTAGATCAAGAAATGTCCATGTCTTGTTGGGTAGACATGAATTGCTACCATGTTATCAAGGTCTTATATTCTCAAAACTTTTGGAGCAAGAAGCTTAAATTCAAATTTCCAGAATCAGATGTAATACCTTAAGTACATACAAGTCCATTAAATTTATCCATTTTGAAGGACAAGATCTAATACAGTTATAACATTAAAACTTAATTATAATTTGACATCCATTTTTTCAAAGCATTTGGACTCCAAGCTTGAGTTCTGAGAATACAAGGCCAGTTAATAAAGCTTAAAAGAATAAAAATTTATTTTTAAGTTTGGTCCAACTGCAAATATTATTGACCCAGATCTGCTGTCACATACTGTACCTGCAGATCATTATAATTGTTTTTTGTTCCACTGATTACTCCTAAAAATCTGCAAAGACCTAGATCTGCAATATGTGACAGCAGATCAGGTTCTATGCAGTTGGATCAGACCTGCAAGTGTATATTAACAGTACCTCTTTTTAAAAAAATTGTATTGTACCAAAACATGAAAAGAGGCATTTATTCTCTAATTTAGTTTCATCAAACAATATTTTTTCACTTTACCTTACTTCACATGGCATGGCCTTGGGTGGCAGAGTGGTCTAAAGTGCTCACCTTTACTGACCAGTGCCATCTCACCTCTGTCCACATGGGTACAAGTCTTGGGTAAAGCCAAGATGAGTATGTGAGAAAGCCTGCTAGTAGCTTCCCATCAGTGGTTCTTACTGGGGTTTTCTTGGTTTGTCTACCAGTTATACTGGCCAACATGTGTAGCCTATCTTGTGCAAAGAAATGGTGCTAAAACAATAACAACTTCACATGGCTGAAATAAATGAGTTAGACCTCAATTTCATAGTATGAAAAGCTCCAAATGTTCAATTTGAGAAGCACATAATTAGTGTGCTTTAGGGACAACACAAAGAACTCCATCTCTATATCAATCTTCTTTAGATGAGATATGTTATGATTTCAGAAATTTTACCAAATTTTTTTTTTTTATGAACCAAAAGCTCTTGAAATTTCTACCAAATTTTTAAAATAGATCAATCTATTGTATGTTCCTGCAATTCTTTAAATGTTCTTAAATATGGAAAAAAATAGCTTTATTACAATTCTCTGGCTGCAATGTAATTCCATTACATACAATATAGTTTGCACATTTTTTGATGTGAAGCAACAGACCACTATCACAAATGGTTTTCTTTTATTATTTAAAAAATATACTGATATATAATAAATTCTCACATGATAGTGCTACAGTTCTACTGTGTATACTGTGGAATTCAAATTCTATAATTAAACAAGAAATTTCTTTCAAAATTGAAAGACAACATAATTGAAACTGTTTTAATTCAGACAAAATCAAAGACTGGTAAGTCACTGAAACAAAATGGCTGAAATAGTAAAGCTGTCAGCAAATGTTAGACTGCTTTGCAGATTTTGAGGACAAAAATGTTCAAATTCAAATCAAAGGTACAGTCTATGAATATTAGAACAAATAGACTGATCATCCTGCTAACACAACAACAAAGAAAATGGTAATGTTATGATATTTGTTAAAGTACATTACAAAACCAGTCATATCCACTTCCACACACATTATTAATACACACAAAATCTTGCCATATTAAGAAAAAAAGATAGTTTATCTAAGTGAAACATTCTTAAGTTTTTTTTTTAAAAATTAAAACCATGCATACATACAAAGACAATGCTCAAATCTTGAAATTCAATAACATTGTAGATGCTGCATCATTTCAATGACACGCTACAACAAGCACATACCTTAAAGTTAATTTACATGTTTGGCAGTTGAGACTAAAGAAAGGTTAAGGTTATATCAAACTATCAAGTTCATTTTCTATCATCAAAGAAAAGAAATAGCAAGGATCAAAAAGAGTTTGTGTTCAGTAATCAAATAAGAACATGATGTATTTTTCTCACTGACTCTCATTTCTTTGACAAAATTCTTCATGGTAAAATATTCACGCCACCTAAAAAAAAAGACTGAATATTTTTCTATTTAAACTATGATCTATCTGACAGAGTTGTGACACAGACATAACTGCTAATACAACATGCAGAGACAAGTCCAGATATGGCCGTATATGATCTATAGAAACTGATCCGAAACAGACAATATAAAAAATTCGTTTACAACGAATTGTTCCCGGTTTCGTTGTAAACGAATTGCACAAACTCCCTCACAGCATTCAATCTATAGTCATTATCAAGGTAAATTATAGTGGATCACATATACTTAAGCAAATTAGTTAAGACAGAATGGTCAACTGGCATATGTATTACCTCTATCTAAAATTCTTAATACAAACATACATGTACATCACATTGCCCAGTCATCCACAATCAAAAATGTTCAGCAATTAATGTGTTTCACAGCAGTAGAAACGGTATCAATCAACTGGATGCAGTGCAGATGTTGTAAACTAGATAAATAAACAGTCATTTATAACTATTTATGAATAATTCTGACATTATGTATACACAGCTGCTTATGACTTTTTTTATTATGTGGATATTATGAATAGTCAAAGAAACATGAAGTATCCTTCCAGAGTCAAAGATACATGACATACAAGTATGCATATAATTCCAACTTAATGTAGAACATGTTGCAGCTTATCAATGCATACCAAATTTCATTTTATTCAATTAATGACAATAAAATACACACAAAAACACTTATGGATTACTATTAGCATTTAGCCCAGGTAATTTTTTTTTCATTTTCTTAAGAAAAAATTAACTGTAGATTTCTGAAAATTCAAGTACGATGTTTACAAATCTTCACAATATTTTGACATCATATATTTCAAGAGATGTCCGATAAAATGAAGCAAACAAAATGTAAATAGATATAACCACAATTCAATAAAAAATATTGATCCTATTTTAATTGTAAATAAATAAGATCTGTGACATTTTAAATTAAGTAAAGCAAGAAAGTAAATAAATTTGACTAGGCTATGATAAATAAGCTAAAGAAGATTCAATTGATATAAACAAATATGCAAAAAAAATTTCTTTAAAAAATTTCTTTACATGTAAAAGATAATATACATTGAAATCTGATGCTGCGTAATGCAGTGGCATCAGATTTTGTAAGCCCTATCTGCCAGTACAACCTTAGACAACAGGCCTCAGTCATGGAGTATGTGATTAAATGTATAAATACAGTATTACAAATGGACGTATGTAAAATTTTTCAAGTTATAGTCTTGTCCCATTTGTTAGCAGTGATTTCATCTTCATAATCAAGGAGATGAATCATTTAAAGTGAAAGATTTTGTTCCTCCATTTTTATTGCACTGATCTCAAAAAAGAAACTTACCGGGTATGTGTTAGCAGCCAATGGAATTTTTATAAAACAGCTAAATTTAAAATGCCATAAATTATGTAAAATCTTTAAAAAGTTTAAAAATATGTAAATAAAATTAAATGAAAGTTAACCTGATCTAGTAGATAAAATCAACTCTCTGACTATGTAAGCATGTTTTCTCTAGCTTCTTATACTGGACTGACATGTGCAAGATGAAGTTCATTTTTCCAGTGATGGAAAGTTTTAATATTCATTCAAGAAGTCAAAGATATAATATAAAGATATAATTGCCCATCTTTAATGAAATCAATAATGAGTATTATTTTGTCTTTTGTCACAGCTTGTGGAAATATTTTATATGTACCCTTGTGATATGTATTCTTTTGTCACAGCTTTTGGCAATATATATTATATATATATATATATATATATATATATATATATATATATATATATATATATATATATATATATATATATATATATATATCCTTATCATGTATTTTCTTTTGTCATGGCTTGTGGCAATATTTTATATGTACCCTTGTGATATGTTTTAATTTGTCACAGCATGTGGCAATATTTTATATGTACCCTTGTGATGTGTTTTCTTTTGTCATGGATTGTGGCAATATTTTATATGTACCCTTGTGATGTGTTTTCTTTTGTCATGGATTGTGGCAATATTTTATATGTACCCTTGTGATGTGTTTTCTTTTGTCATGGATTGTGGCAATATTTTATATGTACCCTTGTGATGTGTTTTCTTTTGTCATGGATTGTGGCAATATTTTATATGTACCCTTGTGATGTGTTTTCTTTTGTCATGGATTGTGGCAATATTTTATATGTACCCTTGTGATGTGTTTTCTTTTGTCATGGCATGATTCAATATTTTATATGTACCCTTGTGACATGTATTCTTTTGTCATGGCATGAGTCAATATTTTCTATATATACCCTTGTGATGTGTTTTGATTTCCTTACAAATGTAATACTATTAGGAATCTGACAAATTAGTTGTACTGTTAGTTCCAGGATAAATTATCTTTAAAAATGCAAACAATTTCTTGTTTGATTTATGACATGATATAAAGTAAGATTGGGTTAATTAGATTGAGCTATTTCATTAATTAGGTGCCAATGACATCCAATGTGTATTTCTGACATACTAGAAAATAAGTACACTTTTACATAAATACAATAAATATATATTTGACAATATTGAATCAAAATCTTACCAATTTTATATGCTTTAAGATGATGTGTGATTATACCTTATCTAGTGTAATACAACATAAACAAGAGTCCCTAGAAGGGATTGATGCTCTACTGCCTGAAAAGAATTTCCAGGAATCCAAGATTATGACTTTATTTTGTCCATGTATTTTTTTTTCTTTCTGAGAAATGAAGCTATCTCTGATATTCTTAAGGGACCAAAACATATTACATTTGGTAACAAATACATTTTTGAACTAACATGTTCACAAGATACCCATATGTACAGCACAAACCTTTGACCTTGAACCTAATATTGTGATTGGTAAATCAATGAACTTGTCTCAAGCCATGTCAAGATATACCCACATGTTTGGTTAAATGCATTATAGAGGTGGGGAGGGAAATAAAATTAATGGCATTTTTTTAAGATATTTAAAAATGTATTCACAAACTGGGTTTGATAAAAATTAAGTTGTACTTGTTTCAACATGCTCACAAAAGTTAAAACAGCTAGTCAAGACATTTGACACTAAAATTAATGTCACGGCTGACAATGAGCTTGCTCATTGGAATGCAAATAAATACAAGTATGGTAAAAATTTCTGTACAAGTACTTGTTCATAAGCTCAGGGAAGTACAAAAATGTAAGTATTATTCTTTGAATTGGCCCTCAAGATCTGGTTTTCAAAATTCCTTCACAAATAATTGGATATGCTGATCCAGAACCTATTAAATATTATGTTAAATATTATGCAAAGTGTTTCAATGAAAACCTCATGTCAAGTAGTTATAACAAGATTTTATAGATGCCTGTTATGGTGCCATGTTGGAGGTCAGATAAACCCCACTTTCTTTCAGATCCATTCACATACCCCTATAACAGGTTTAGCGACAACCCAATGTCAACAAGATCATTTGTTCAGCAGAAGTAAGCAAATAACGATTTTTAAGATAGTCATCTGTTTCATTCTAATGCAGAAATAACTATATCTGTCTCATTCTAATGCAGAAATAACTATATCTATCTCATTCTAATGCAGAAATAACTATATCTATCTCATTCTAATGCAGAAATAACTATATCTGTCTCATTCTAATGCAGAAATAACTATATCTATCTCATTCTAATGCAGAAAAAACTATATCTTGCAGATAAAAAAAGTGATGATTCTGTATTTTTTTAAAAAAAATCTTCATATAGCCAACCATTTAGAAAAAGTTGCTTTTTCCAATTTTGTTTCTAATTTTGGGAGGTCATACTGGAATCATTTTTATTTGGGACCTGCTGTACATACTGAGAAGTTATCAGTATCATCATACTTCAAGATATAGTAATAAGATTTCTAAAATGGCCACAAATTATCAGTTTTATCTTTTTATCTTGATCAACTCTATATCATAATCAATTTTTCTGTGAAACTCCTATTTTTTATGATACTATTTGTTCAGAATTTTCAAAATGGCCTCATCACAACCATTATGCTGTATAAAGTCTTAGTGAAAATGCCATGTCACTACAACTATCAGTTCTGGAGAAATAGTGCTAACAAATCTTAATAGATGGCCACACAACTTGTTCGACTAGACATAATAAGAAGTCTTAATGGATGTTCTTGTGATACATTCACAAGGTTCTCAAACTGTTCTCCTTGGTGGCAATATCAAATATCAGATCAACACCAGTTTCATTAAGAATCCACTAGACATCGTAAGATGTCTTTAAGTGGAAACCCATACTGGTGGAATAGTAATAACAAGATTTTAAGACAGCCACCATGGTGCACACACAGGTTATCAGAGTGGCACCAATTCGACTTGAGACCAACTATACCCTTAATGAATGTGTTTAACATTGTAATGAAATATTCTTAGTACTTTAAAGGAGTAGTGAATGGACAGTGGATACCAGACCATCACGTAAGCTCTTTTAGTTTATAACAAATTGAGCTAAAAACTAACTCAGAATTACCATAGAGTTGCGACTTTTCTGATGTATGTTTGGGTCGCATTTGTGTAACAAACTGACAAAAAAAAAACATGCTTGAGACAGAATAATATACATAACCTATGCTTAAAATAACATCCAAAACAAAACATTTTAACAAACAAAGTACAAGAATAGTCATAAATAATACTTTAAAAAAATATAAAAAGATATTAGAATTAAAATTAAACTTTAAGTGAAGACAAAAAGCTTAAGTTTAATCTCGAAAATTGAATTGTAGCAAAGGTTTAAGCACAGAAACAAATGATCATCAAATCTCCTACTATTTAGCAATGAACAGAATCAACTTGTTTAGGGCAGGGCAAATGTGCAGATGTTATTATGTGCATGTAGAGTATATAACCTGTGTGTTTTGAGAAAACGATACAATATGATATATGTAATAATGAATTACAAGAATAAATCTTGTATTGACTACTGCCTAACAAAATATCACCACAGAGTACACACATCAGTACAGGTTACTATTTTCAGTGCAAAGTTAAATATGCCATGCATTAGAGATACTTGTGCCAAGACAATTCTCAAACAACATTTGATGTGATCTCATTCAGACTGTTTCATTACTTCATTGGATACTGTTAAAAGAACATACAAAATCAAATAATACAAATATCTTTGAACTTAAAACTCACAGGTTATAATAATTGAAAGAAAAATAAAGCCTATATAATTACAGCAGCCACTTCACAGACTCATATTGAATTTTGTTATGGAATTTCTGCTTTGTTCCTCAAAGAATTCATCCATCCATAATATTCAGTTCAGCAACCACCTAACATGAAGATCTTCAATAATACTCAACTCCTGTCACATATCCTCTCTCACTTGGTGGAAAATTCTGTTAATAATCAACCATGCCCTCCACATCAGACTTTCACACATTTATTTCTTTTTAAACTCCACTGTATGGCATTAAAAGGTTTTCAGACTGTTTAAATTTCACTATTTCTATCTGTATAACATATCCAAATGTATCAATGAAGCCTGCTTGAGAAGGCTGCTGACAGACCCAACTTTCGTATTTAAGTGCTTAGAACATGGCTACATCTGCAAAATTTACAAAAGAGTCATAAATATCCATACTTGAAGGAAATTTACAAAATACCTAAGCTTTCTAGCATCTGCACAGCTTTCACTCTACCTGGATGCATTTTAAACACCCTTGTGCAAAGTACACTTCCTAAGCAGACGACAGCAATGAGTGAACATTAAATCTGGGCAAAGAGAAGAGAGGTATACACTGCCTGGCCCTGTATTATGATTGGTCATTTTCTGAAAGATTTCTATGAAGACATTAGAGCATATGTCATGTTCACATCACACACACTGACTTCAACTGTTCCAAGCAGATGATAGTATGCATGAAAACGATGAGCAAGCAACAAACTGAAGTCCAGACAGACAGACAGACAAATTGACTGGTGCTGTGCTGCAAGGTTTGTTCCATTACAGTATTGTCATCGCATGAATCTACATGACTTCTTGATGAATAGATTAAACAATCATTAAAGAACACCTAAGTTGCCTCCTCATTTAGGTGTATGTTAATATTTCAATGAAAAAGATGCTCTTCCATGCTAAGGATACTAGAGATTTTATCATTTTTAACATAAACAGTTCATTGACACATCACATTTATTCCTTCTTTAGATTCCACACTTGTTTGAAACACTGCATCTAGGCCAATGTAACTGAACACTGTTACTGCTCATTTAGACGAGCAGAAATTCACACAGGACATGGTTCTTTGACTTCCTGGCAACAGCCGAGAAAAAGAAATGAATAATCCTGACATCACTTCCACTTGAACTGTTAACTTAATATGTA
Source organism: Potamilus streckersoni (assembly GCA_016746295.1). Taxonomy (NCBI): domain Eukaryota; kingdom Metazoa; phylum Mollusca; class Bivalvia; order Unionida; family Unionidae; genus Potamilus; species Potamilus streckersoni. Next base: position 2,995,895 of record JAEAOA010001122.1, read on the forward strand.
TTCCTCCACAGAATGTCATGATCAAATTAGCATGGGATGTCAAGTCATTGAAAATATCAAGGTCACCACAGTTCAATGGATGTCAAGGTCAATCACATGTCACAGCAATCTTTTACCAACCACACAGACGAGCAGAGCATATCAATCAATAACATACAGTCGTCTTGTACAATCAGGCTTTGACTTAGGATTGTGTACAACTCAAATTCCCGCCTATGTACATCCTAGTACAACCCACAGCCTCGGAGATTGTTAGCTATGATCACATCTGTAACAGCATCAAATACAAACTGGATGTTGTTCGTATCCGTGGCGCAAGTCTGGTGGCAGTAGATCTCTTTCGTTTGACTTTTGTTCTTGGCTTCAAACTGGGCCTGAATATAAGCAGCTGCCTCCTCATATGTTTGTTTGCCTTAAAAAAAAATATAAAAAAATTGTTTTATACGGTAAAGAAAAGAAATGACAATTTTATTAAAAATTAAAGTTTATTTATATTTGTCACATCATGTTAAAAATGTTTCCACTCAATTAAGAACTTCTCATTTTTCAGCAATATTGGTCTGTTTGCAGAAATGTGCCAAGAATGGGTTCCAGTCTCTAATGGAAACATTTGATTTTTAGATGCTCCAAATTATAAATAATGGAAAACATTTTGCAAAAATGTACCACAAAGGCAAGAAAATGAAGGAGTTAATTTTGTTAATTGTGCTACTGATCTAACCAATGATTTAGCAGGCATTTGAGATAAGAAGATTTCTGACTCATTGCGTTTCCAGTGTGTGTATCTTGATGCAACAAATCTAGCTACAGAATTTACAATTTTCTATTTTATTTTTGCAATTCAAGAATAATGAAAAAGCTTTTGAATAAGTGCTGAAGCAAATGTACCAAATGGTATGATGTCTTTTATACAAAATGACTTGCTTTTGGAACTCTGAACTTTTGCTGAATGCAGACGGACTTACATAGGGGTGCATGTTTAAAACATAGGTCATATGTACTGTATATTGAAAAAAAATATAACTGATGGATTGGAAATTGATTAATAAGTGCAAGCAAATCATTCTTGTATTACATTAGAATTGCAATGATAGAGGAAGATATGTTTGTACAATAAATTTACAGAATTTTAGAGACTTTAGCTTATTCTTTGAAAACAATTTTTGAAAAGTGATAGCAGTGGTGGTAGTAAGTAAATCTGAAGTGCAAATTTTGAATAACTGATTTTTCAGCAAATCTCATTCTTATCACAAAGAAGTAGAATTTCTGTCAGCATCAACATTACTGTTAAAACACAAAGACTGTTGTGTGACTTTAAAATGTCTTTTTGACATATCTCTTGCTGTAATATGATAATCCGAATGAATGATCCTTTTGCATACTGCTATCATAATTATAATTGTAACAGCAAACAAGATCCTTTTAAAAAGACAGTGATCATGAAACTTAAATGAAAGCAGATTATGTTTGCCAGTGAGGACTGTCAACTGATACAAATTTTAAATACCACTGAAAAATAATAAAATGTTTTAAAAACATTTATATCACTTTTTTAAAAAATGAACTAAATGTATGCATTTTATTTCTTACTTTTCTATTTTATTGAAATCTAAATATTTATGTTATGATTTTTAGTTTAACTTTAGTGCCACTTTGGATTTAATTCAAAGAGTGTGAGCTTAAGTCTTGGCTATGAAAGATGTCTTCTAAAATATGAGATTTGATTGTTTGGACAATGAAGTCCAGTGTATCGGCCATGCAAATGCCTATGACCCACCAATCCAATACCACCCCTTTTAAATTAGCAGACTTTTCTTTTTAAAAATTAAATTAGTGTAACACTGACAGCTGGGCTCAGAGTGTAATTTGTAGGGCTAATTTTGCTTAAAATATTTGTTATGCCTGTAATCTCAGTGATTAATCATTTATTTAAAAGCTTAGACTGAGTAGGTATGTAATTGCAAGACACTAAAATATGACTGCTTCCACAAACACTCAATTCTGGCAGAAGATCTGCATTGAGCCAAATACAACAAAAGGACTTGCACTCAACTCTTGAAAAGAATTTAAAGGAATCCATAATAAGGTTGAAACCTTCCCTGATATTGTTCAATGACAAAAATTTTCAAATTGATGCATTATCAGCACCATTTTCATCTTTGACCAATCAGACCTCAATAGCAGTCTTTTGGTGAAAATCCAAATATCAATATGACTCTCCATTCTGAAGACCTAATGATAAGAAAATTAGAAAATTTTATTAATGACTTGTGGCTGCCATACTTCATGCAAGATTAGCACCATTTTCATTTAGAACCAACTAGAAATTTTAAGAAGTCCTTTAGGGAAAATCCCATGTCAACTTGACCATTCATCTAAGTAACAATTTTAAAAAATTCAACATGATGCTATGGTGGCCATGCTGAATGTTAAGTTTACACCTTTTTTATTTAGAAGCAAAAAAAGGTCTTTCAGTATATTGATATGACTATACATTTAGGAGGATTAGCAATACAAAGATTTTTTTGTTTAATATGGTCACTGTGGTGGCCATACTGGATGTCTATATTAAATTTTTCAAAGCAATCTTCCAACTAGCTTAGGTGGAGTATTAATACAAACATTTTCAAGATGACTGTTTTGGTGGCCATATTGGATGTTAAATCAACACTGGACTGTAGAGAAAATCTCAAGTTGACTTGACTATTGACTATACACCTAGGGATAACAAGATATTCCTTATTGACACTATGGTGTTCATATCAGCAACATTTTCTTTTTTTTATCAACAAGGCATCCCAGTGGCCTAAGTGGTTAGAGCATCCACCTTGTATGTGGGAAGTCATGGGTTCAAACACCAAAGAGTTATAATAATAATAGTACCAGCAGCTGCCTCGCTTGGCACTCAGCATTAAGAGTTTAGCATTAGGACTGGTCGGCCTGGCCTGGTGTCAGGATAATGTGACCAAGTGGGAAATCATGCAAATTGTCTGCAGCATTATGCCCCAGTGCTGACCATCACTATAAGATGCCACACTGCAGACACTGTAGTGATATGAATGGAAAATTGTTAAAGCTAGGTTAAAAATCAAAATCACACCCATACACAAGACATTATAGTAAGTCTTCTTTCTTATCACTTTCTATTACCCGAGTTTAATTGTGTTCATTCACTCACTGCAAATCTCTATTGTATACAAAATTATTGGTCAAAATTATTGGTTAAAAATTTATATTTTTCTAAATAAATTTTCACATCCTGGTTACAGTGTAACATTTTTACAGTAAAACTGCCTGCAATCACATGCATACCATATCAACTTTTCAAAAGCCAAATAGAAAGACTGAATGAAAGTACAAAGACTGGGACCCTAACTTTAACGGTTTTTCACTGCATTTTTTAAACACTGTTTTCACGAAATATTGACTGATCTTCCAGTTCCAATTAAATTCTCAAAGGATGGGTCTTTTCTCCTTGTCAACAAGTTTTAACAAGTTTGTTTATCAGGGCTGAACTCTCAGATAATGATTTTAAATTTAACTTCAATATGCAGAATGGATTCTCAAAAAGAAAGATGAGATAAAATGTGACATTGAGCAGACAGTCAAGTTTAGAAGTTATATAAAATCTAGGATCTTCAACATGCACCTCTTATAGACACCGCTTCCTTGATAATTCACACTCTGATAATAAACAAGCCAGATTATAACATGGAGCCACGTGTGGATCCCATTTTTTAAACCAGAAAATACCCCACAAAATTGATTCCTATTTCTTGTCACTGCCATCTCACCTCTGTCTGCGTGAGTTCGAATCCAGACTCGGCTAACGTGGGTAAGTGAGAAAGCTTGCCAGTAGCTTCTCGTGGGTCGGTGGTTCTTCCCTGGATTTTCCAGGGTTCTTCCTCCACCATTGATACTGCTCGCCATGTATAGCCTATCTTGTGCTGAAAAATGGCGTTAAACCCTACAACAACTATAACAACAACAACCTATTTCTTGAACTGGAAGAAGATTGCAATAAAAACTGGTAACTGAAATGCTCATATATCACTCACATTATGGTCAAAAATGGTAGATGATGCCTGGAAATTTTAATCAACATTTTGAAATTATCAACTTTTAGTAACCTGTCATATAATTGGTTATATTTTCTTTCCAACAGACATTCTTAGTACACTGTAATTACCTATATTCAAGAAAATTTTGATCAATGAAAATGTCATACCTAGTGTAGGCAGTACATTAATATTTAAATGCCCATTAAATAAGTTTTATTAAGTAAAATTTGTGTTTTAATTTTTTTTTTTGTTCCTCTTAAGTGTGATCATCATAAATGCAATGAGTATTTAAATGTAAAACATGTCAATCTACTGTAGCAGCTATGTCTGCAAGCTTTCTCGGAGAACCTAATTCAGTGTCAACTGTGTTTTGATCAATGACTTGCAAAAGTATTTGTTGTATTGTTGCACTGAATTAAAAGCTGGCCTCATTTGTAATATCATGTTAATTATGTCTTTTGAATCAAGTAATGGAGATGGAATAAAAGAAAAGTTAAAAGGCATGCAAATCCTACATACTCAAATTCTAGCAGCTTCAATTGTATGTCTGGCAAACTCAATTCAGTTGATCAATCAAACATTGTTATAAATGTTATTGAATATGCAACATTGAATATTCATTACTGTGATCAAAGACATCAAGGCAACCAAGTGAAATAAATACTTTGTAAAAAAAAGAGCTCAGTTGTACAAATATGGACCATTGTGGGCAAGAAAGTTTCAGAGAATTCCCAAACTGGCACTTATAAATATCCTCAAGGATGATAAGAAGTTTCACTATTATTTCTAATAAATCATGGCATCAATACTGTACTAACTGATCATAACATCAATACGGTACTAACTGAACATGCCATCAATATTGTACTAATTGAACATGGCATCAATACTGTACTAATTGATCATAACATCAATACTTTACTAACTCAATATGCCATCAATACTGTACTAATTGAACATGCTATCAATACTGTACCAACTGAACATGCCATCAATACTGTACTAATTGAAAATGCCATCAATACTGTACCAACTGAACATGCCATCAATACTGTACTAATTGAACATGCCATCAATAATGTACCAACTGAACATGCCATCAATACTGTACTAATTGAACATGCCATCAATACTGTACTAATGAACATGCCATAAATACTGTACTAATTGAACATGCCATCAATACTGGAATAATTGAACATGCCATCAATACTGGAATAATTGAACATGACATCAATATTGGAATAATTGATCATAACATCAATACTTTACTAACTCAATATGCCATCAATACTGTACTAATTGAACATGCCATCAATACTGTACCAACTGAACATGCCATCAATACTGAACCAATTGAACATGCCATCAATACTGTACTAATTGAACATGCCATCAATACTGGAATAATTGAACTTGCCATCAATACTGTACTAATTTTGTTTGGTGGTGTATCAACAGTTCCCAACTATTTTGACTCATGACTTGGCACTATATGATTAAATACCACTCTAGGAAGCTGACTAATCAACAACAAAAAAGCAGTGACATAACACACAAATGTTTTCGCATACATGTGATAGTTGGTGAAAGCAGTAGGAATGAACTTTCGCTCATTGGGCATTTTGAAAATAAATAATATACAAACAACTTCATTGGAAAAAGTGTGTTATAAACAATTATTACTGACGTGATTGTAAAATGAGAATTCAGTTATTAAACAGACCAGTTCCCAACACCCCAACCCCTGAGATTTTCTCAATATCTAAGTGAATTTTTAATTCAAAGTGCAGTCTATGTTTGTGGATCCTGTCGTGCATGACTTATCGAGGGAGAGATGTTTATCTATATTTTGTGTAACCTTTGGTACATGTACAAGACTGTTTTTATTATGTGATATTTTTTGTTCTTGACTGTAATTTGTGGTGATCACCTATAAACAAAGGCACATCACAGATGTTTTGTCCATGGGTGTAGATTTTATTTTTAATCATGTTGAGCTATAAATATACATTTACAAGTCAAGTGGGATCTTTTATGACAAGGGGTAATGTGAAATGTCATGTAGGGAGTTGGAACAAAAATTGAATTTTTTGACTATGTGGGTGTATATAAGTAGGTAGAGATGGACAATTAATTCAGTCTTATTTTCTATGTTCTTGTTTTAACATCTGTTTGCAGAATGTTTAATGTTGTGCTAAGATACAATTTGACAGAAAATGTTTGTTCAGAGTATTCAGTAGAATCACAAAGCACTGGTTGGACTAAAATATTATACTGGGACTATGGATTCACTGGAATTACAAAGTGCTCATTGGACTAAAATAATATTCTAGGACTATTGTAAAGTTTTTTAAACGAGTTCTAGACAACACTATGAGAACTACTGGCAGATCACTACATTTGAGAATCTGGAATTCATTCAAAACACTAAATTCTTTTGGACTTATGTAGAACTTCTTTGAATTATTTTGGATTTAATTCATTATACTATATGTTCCTCTTACATTTTCAATTTTTAACTAAGAGAATTAAATTATTTGTTATGTTTTACATAACTTGTTGACTTTGCTTCTTTCTGTTACTTACTTTATGATCAGAGTTGAAACACATCAAATAGATAATGTCAGTATAAAAGCAAAGATTTACTGCCAAAGTTACTTACAGGATGAGAAAACTTGGCATTTAATTATAAATATATTTAAATTACACATGTTTTGGTAGCATGTTCATGAGTAAGAATCCCACAACTTTACATCACTAAAACCCTGACCATAGAAAGGAAAAACCAATATTGTGTAAAGAAAGTTTTATCACAGCAAGCAAATATGGCACAATGCAACAAGGATCTGAACTTTGTAACCTTGCTAGTAAATTTGTTGTGAACAGTGATGAAGAGGAGGACTAGAAAAAGAATCAAAAGCACATACCTGTGTATTCTGGAAAACAAATAGTAAGTGGTGATTTCTTTATTTTCTCCTCGAATAGATCCTTCTTGTTTAGGAACAGGATGATTGAGGTGTCGGTAAACCACTTGTTGTTACAAATGGTATCAAATAATTTCAAACTTTCCTGCATTCGATTCTACAAGAAAGTAAAATAAATATTAATAAAGAATCACATTAGTTGGGATTTTTTAAGATTAAGAACTGCCCTAATAAAATCAATCTGCACTTAAAACAACCAGGTTTGTCAATGCTTGTCAGTTGGATCTAACATGTCCCTTTTATTTCTTATTGCACTTAAAAGCTTTTAACTAAAGTGTATGTTTCAAAAGCTTCAGGAAATTTTTGTTTCAAATCACTAATATTTTCCCAAGCATATATGTCCATTAAAATGGACAATGAACGGAATTATTTTTTTTGTTTTCATGTGGATATTTATTATTTCTAATGTCTCAAATTTCATTTTCCTCAGCTACCCGATTCTGTAACATATTTCTCATACTCTTGTGAAAAACAATGTGTAAATGTCATACAAATCTTCCTCATTGTTGAAAATCCAGTTAAACGTTAGCTTGTTGGAGTTAAAAAATAAAGAATCATCTTGAATGCATGGATGAAAACCTATTTCATGTTTCAAGAGGTCACTTTCACAATACTGTTGCAAAATGAGGTGCTCATTGCTGGGAGATTAATATTATAATATACTGTACAGGTGAAAACACATATTATATGCATAAAACGTGTTGATTTTTAATTCAAATATCTAGCCAAATACCACATAACTAAAGCTTCAAATTTTGGGAAGGCATTAAAGTGCAATAACTCACATGTTGTAAAAAGTAGTTTATATTCAACATTTAATTCTGAAACATTTAAATGTAGTCATGACAATGGACTAAAAGCAGAAAGAGCATATATATATATATATATATATATATATATATATATATATATAAAAGGAGCAACAGGATTATTTTACAAAATGGAAATTTAATGTGAAATGGAATTATATTTTCTTTTATCCTCCAAATAACCCTTTAATTCAAAAGTACTGACCATAATTTGCTTTAATTACTTATTTTTTTAAAAATAAATATTTTTTTAATATTGTGACCTCTAATCTCATGATATATTGAATTTAAGGATGTTTGCTTTAATTATTTATTTTTTTGCAATACCTGAAAATAATGAACTAATAATATTGAAAAACTGTTCTTATGCACTCAGGTGTTGACCTAATGTTTTAAAGCACTCTATTAAGTTGTAATTATTATTATTATTATTATTATTATTATTATTATTATTATTATTATTATTATTATTATTATTACTTTCTGTGTTAAATGCAGATGACTCATATGCAAATTGTTAACATAATTCCTCTTTTCATTAAGTTCAACAAAAAAAAACAACTTTCAAATAAAAGATTGTATGAAATAACAAACTAGGAAATTAAAAAAACTATTAAATTATTTATTGAATATTGCACAAATTGTTGGTATTTTGTTTTTTTCTTTTACATAGTCTAAGACCATAGTCATAACAATGATAGGAAAAACAATGGAAACTATGTTTCCCCTTTTTTACCTGTACTGAATATCTACATTAATATATTTACTTCCATTCCATATGCATGTCAATTGATTGAGTACTTGTGTATTTTCTCAATACAGCAAAACCTGTCTTTAAAGACCTCTGTTATGAGAGACCACCTGTTTTGATGGACCTGGATCTCCACGCACATATTGATTATATAGCGTTGTGACCTGTTTTGAGAGACCACCCATCTTGAGACCCATTACATTTTAGCAGATAGGGTGGTGTTTCAAAGATGTTCTACCATAATGCATAATGAAATTTACCAAGTCTCATAAAATAACCTATTCAATAACTACCAATAAACCAGTATGTATATGGATTATTCTGTCATTCTTTAATTATGCCATATATACTTGCTTTTTATAAGTCAAGTCATGCTGTAGGCTGCATAAACTCTGATCCAACATTGCATTTCCAACCAGTAGATCTGGGTCAATGATGTTTGTTAGGTATAATCAGTAGAACAAACAAATAATACAGACCCTGATTTGCTGACACATTATCTGATGGCAGATCTTGGTTTGTGTTATTGCAGTTTAAAGCAACTTACTGTGGTTTCATCTTCATGTAGTACTTGATCATATTCACTCATTGCCACACAGAAGATGATTGCAGTAACATCCTCAAAACAGTGAATCCATTTTTTCCTTTCTGATCTTTGTCCACCAACATCAAATAATCTGAAAAAGTAAATGGGAAGTAACTCTTCATTACACATATTACATACCATAAACACAACTTTACCTCCCCACTTTTTCTGAGAGTAAAAATTGACTGTTTTGAAGACTTAGATCTTAAATGGGACCTTTGGGAATTAAATGCTCTCCAAGCTTGACCCACTTACTGTAGAATCACAACTATCAAGTCTGCATCTGTTACAACATAAACTAGCTCATTATATTAACTTTTAAATGGGATGAACAGAACTGAAAGAAAGCTATTCTTCCAGTGGAAAATATGCTGGTGGAAAATATGCTGGGACAGAGAGAGAAATGCATAAATCATGTGGTGCTTGTAAACAACAATTATTGCCTCAATCTCTTGAAAATCTTCATTCCAAGACACATTATATGCATATATACCACACTGGAAACATGTACACAATATAAAGTTACTTTTATAGCACATCAGAGCAAAGTACCTTGCCCAATGACACACCATGTCAGCCAAACCAGGCTGATTCAAATCTGTATCTTTTTGGTTGCAAGTTTGACATATTAACTCCTTACTGCAGCTGTATAGTCTCATTAACTGATAATACCAATTCTGAAAGTTGTGTTTTAGTCCAAAATTAACATGGGATAGTTTCCAAAACTTATTTTTTCCAAAAGAAAAGAACCTTGATGTTGCTAAAGTAACACTGACCATGGTAAGAATAAACAGAACATCTCCCATCCTCTTCCTCAAAGCTACCTAAAAGCCTGGATATTAATACAGGAGGCCCAAGAAGGTATGAGATTGCTCACCTGTCTCACTGTATCTCATGTCAAATGCTTACAAATAAATCTGGGCTAGCATGATGCTTGGTGATATTAATGATATTCATATATTAATAAAAACAAGTAATTTATGACAGATTGACATCATTTGTAATAAAAATAATTGAAATAATTTTGTGCCAGAGTGATTTCTGCCAACTTTAATCCAATTCTGTTCCATGGCTCTTTTGTTTTATTTTAAAATGTTATAACTTTCTGGCATCATTTAGTAATAAAATTTGAAAGGCTTTCATTCTAAAATCCTTTTTGTCATATTTAGTAACCAGATTCCCTATATGGGACTCAAGCTTAACTGGGCAAAAAGAATTTCCAGAACTCAATACAAGATCATTTCTTCCTTTTAACTGTTGAGTGTTCATATCATCTCTGATATTCTTAAAAGATAACAAGATTTTCATATTAGCTTCTCTGATACAGGTGAGGAATTGTAGCTTTGCACAATTTTCATTTAAGACAACATAGACATCTCCTGGTGAAAAACCCATGTTATAATGATCAAACAATCAAGGAAAGCAGTGAAAAAAAATATTTTAAGACAGTTGCCATGGCAGCAATATTGAATGTATGACTCCCATCATTTTGCTCAAGTACTTGGTGAAAACACCTTTCATAATGACCATCCATTCTGTCAGAATAGGAGCAACAAGATTTTTAAGACAGTCGTAGTGGCAGCAAAACTAAATATACAACTAGCGCCACTGGCCTAGTGGTTAGAGCACCCACCTCAGATGCGGGAGGTCAAGGGTTTGATCCCCGGTCAAGTCATACCAAAGACTTACAAACAAAAGGGCACAAACAGCTGCCTCACTTGATGCTCAGCATTAAGAGGTAAGTGTTAGGACTGGTCAGCCTGGTGTCAGGATAATGTGACTGGATGAGACATCATGCTAAATGTCTGCGGCATGATGCCCCAATGCTAGACATCACCATAAACTGCCACACTGCATATATCGTAGTGATATGACTGAAAAATTGTTAAAACTACAATAAAATTAATAATCACATCACACTTTGAACTAGGTATCATAAAAAGTCTATTGATGAAAACCCATGTTGATTAAACCATCCTTTTGGAGAGGAGTAGAAATAACATTATAGTTTTCAATTCAGGAGGATTGGCAAAAACAATATGACTTTATAATATAATACAGTATAACACACTGCTGTTTTAATATGAGGACACTTTTTTAGTTATAGTCAATTGTTTTATTAAGGTATCTTTGTTTGTACAGTAAATAGTTCCTGAAAAGAGCAGGGAATATCATAAGATTATTCATTCATCTGCATTTATTCATCATGGATAATGTTCATCTAAGTGTTATGTATATCTTCTATACTGTGTCATTTACTTTTGGTGCATATCTGTATACTGCACATGAGCTACAAATAGGTGTTTACAAGTTTTAAAATTAATTGCAATAATGAATTTGTGTACAAGTTTGTGTTAATTTCCTATTGGATGGGTTGAGTCAGGTGGGTTCTGCAACTTGGGTTATTGTGACATTCTCATGTAGGAGGTATTGCAACATGGATTGAGTAGGAAAATTGTGTGATGTTTAGTCGCAAGGATGAAAGCCAATCAGTTAGTTCATTCTTATTTCTTATGTTCTTGTTTTAATATCAGTCTGCTGATGTGTTTAATGTTGTGTAAAGATATAATTTGAGAGGAAATCATTTATTTTGATTATTCATTGAAATTACAAATTGCTCTCTGGACTAAAATATTATTCTTTTATTATTGTGTATTTATTCAAAAGTAGTTCTTGACAGTGCCATTGCAATACATCAAGACTATTGGCACATCTGCACATTTGAGGACCAGGAATTCATTCGTAATGCTCAGTTCTTGTGGACATGTGTGTAGAATGTTTTAGAACTATTTTGGATTTAACTAATAATACTGAAAGATCCTTAAATTTTAATTTTATAACTTAGAGAATCAAATTATTTCTTAAGCTTTCAGTTGGTTTTATTTTTTTCTGCTACATAAAGTATTGTCTTAACATAAATATTTCAATGCTTTTGATGAAGTTTCATTGTGACTGATGCTGAAAAATGGTATTAATTTTGTTCAAATCTTATCAGAGTTCTGGAAACAATGATATCTAACAATGTCAATACTCTGAAAATTTTAATGGATCAGGTATCCATGAGTTCTCTGGATTCAGCATACATTATTCGGAATATGGATCCAGTCTATATGAGTTCTCTGGATTCAGCATACAATATTCGGAATGTGGATCCAGTCTATATGAGTTCTCTGGATTCACCTACGAGAATATTCAGAATATGGAAGCAAATTTGCACAGATTATGGACATTACAAATATCCAGACAGTATCACTATACCTGTCATAATGGATTTTTTAAACTGTTCGGAAACGGTACTGTGTCAACAATGACATCCAAACCTTGACCCATAATATCCAATCCCATTGTATATGCTAAACAAGGTCATAATTCATTACAAAACTCCTTGCTCAAGTAGACACAAAAGTGCCTACATATTTAATACTTCCCTCTCCCCTAGCAATGGCAGACTTGGGTACACTTCATCAAAGTGTAGATGACGACGCCATTTATCATAATAATGAAAATTGCCAAGCAGTGCTAGCCAAGCAAAATCCTGCTTCTTTAGACCTACACCTGCACAGGCAGATACAAGCCATATAATGCCTAAATACATAAACCTTCCTGTCCCCAATCCCATGTCAACCCAGGTACACTTTATCAAAGTGTAAAAGACAATTACACTTATTAAGATAACGAGATTTCTTTCAAACATAACACATACACTTTTTGTCATGGAATTATGTTTTAAGTGACTTCATTGATATGGTCAGGGATTTTAATCAGTATGTGTATATATTTGCATGACCATCCATTGAGGTAGTGGTGGTTATGTTGGTTGTCAGATCAAGGCTATTACCATTCATATTATCGAGGCTTTCACCATTCATGCTATCAAGGCTATCACCATTCATGCTATAGAGGCTATTACCATTCATGTTATCAAGGCTATTACCATTCATGATATAGAGGTTATTACCATTCATGCTATCAAGGCTATTACCATTCATGATATAGAGGCTATTACCATTCATGCTATCAAGGCTATTACCATTCATGCTATAGAGGCTATTACCATTCATGCTATCAAGGCTATCACCATTCATGCTATCAAGGCTATCACCATTCATGCTATAGAGGCTATTACCATTCATGCTATCAAGGCTATTACCATTCATGCTATCAAGGCTATCACCATTCATGCTATAGAGGCTATTACCATTCATGCTATCAAGGCTATTACTACTCACCACTCATACTATAAAGTCTATTACAATTCATGTCATTAAGGCTATCACCATTCATGCTATCAAGGCTATCACCATTCATGCTATCAAGGCTTTCACCACTCATACTATCAAGGCTATTACCATTCATATTATCGAGGCTTTCACCATTCATGCTATCAAGGCTATCACCATTCATGCTATAGAGGCTATTACCATTCATGTTATCAAGGCTATTACCATTCATGATATAGAGGCTTTCACCATTCATGTTATCGAGGCTTTCACCATTCATGCTATAGAGGCTATTACTATTCATGACCAACCAGATAACAGGGGTGTTTTGGTGAAAACTCCATGTTGATATGACCATCCATTCAGGTGGAGTAGCAATGATTTTCAAGATGGCCACAGTGACTGCCATATTGGTGTTCAAGCAGGACAATTTTCAATTAGGATTAATGTGTCTGATATTACATGGCAAAGATAGCAAACTTGTCCTAATGGACAGATGGATGACCAACATCACAGGCCATCACATAAGATTTTCGGCTCAATTAATAACAGAGCTAAAATAAAAGGAATCCACATCATTTTAAAATCACTGTAAAATAAATAATGTATACTTACTTAAAATTTAAATTTTTAAAAGAGAAGTGTACTTCTACTATTCCCGTTGTCTTTACTCTTGTTCGTAAAATATCTTGTTCTGTTGGCATATAATTTTTAGCTCCTAACCGATCTAAGTCGTCTAGAAAACTGAAAAAAAAAAGAATGAAAAGAAGATGTAATAACACCATATTGATGTGTCTGATCAGGAATATAACTATAACAAAATTAAGATGATAACAAGTTTCCTTTCAAAGATTGACCTTATAATGTATATCTGTTTTCACCTGTCTTTCTGTCCTTTATTTCCATCAGGATATAACTATAACAAAATTAAGATGAGAACATGTTTCATTTTAAAGATTGACCTTATAATGTATATCTGTTTTCACCTGTCTTTCTGTCCTTTATTTCCATTAGGATATAACTATAACAAAATTAAGATGAGAACATGTTTCATTTTAAAGATTGACCTTATAATGTTTATCTATTTTCATCTGTCTTTCTGTCTTTCACTCCATCTATGAAGACAAATAAATTCAGATGAAGATGAATTTATTATTGTCTAGAAAAGATGGAGAAATTTGCTTGACTCTTTGGAGATTAAGGGTATCTGCAGATTTAAGGGTAAGGCTACCAGGTCGAGAGGTCAGCTAAATCACACAAAAAATAAAAATTTCACTCAATTTTATTACGAAAGCAAAATTGACTTAGCCCTGTGATTTCTTTCTAGTTGTAAACTGAGTGACAGTAGTTTAACTTTTGTACAGTGGAAGTTTAAGTTTTGTGAAGTGGCAAACTGTGGGTAAGTTCCATTACATGAGTGACATTATTTGATTGGCTCTTTCAATACTGTGCAATCAGTCCTTTTAATCTCTTAAAGTTTCCATGTTATGTTCCAAATGATTTTCCATACCCCCCCCCCAGTTCAATGTACACAACATGATATTGCCAAGCCTTTTATGTAGCACTCACTTATCAAATTGTAGACAAAAACTTTATTGTAAGTTATAAATACCACCTGCACAAATAAATTTCCACCAGGTCACAATCTCATCAACATGTGAAAATGTATCATTGTTAAGAGTTTAAACGAGATATAAGTCAGATATTTTGAAAGTGTGATTTATCAGAATATCATTAGGACTTGGGGGAGGAATGATTTATTCTTCCCATACTTCATCATAATTCTTTTTTTTTCAAATAATATAATGGTTATGCATGTAATTGGTGCTTTTCTTTTATAATAAAAAAAATGACCAATATCTAATGCATGCATATTCAAGTGTCACATTTCAGACAGTTATAGTGTCCAATTAATATGATGATAAAATGTCATTTTGTAAAGTCCTTATGGCTGGATTATCAGAGAATACAGATTCTATTTCACAGAATCATCAATCTACTTACTATTTCGCTGAATCGTTAAGTTGGTACTCGTTGGAGCGCCCGAAACATTCTTGGACCCCACCATCTGCCCAAAGGCGCTTCATGGCCCCTAGAAGTTCCTCTGAGAAAGGTTCTGTGTCCTCTAGTCGGGCTATAACATCTAACACCATTTTTGCATCAGCCTAAAAAAAGACCGTATAATTATTCAATTTAAAGTGAGATTATATAACAATCTTTTAATCAAAACTGTCAGCTTTTATTGATCTGATTGAAGGCTATATCTGCCATCCTGGATGCAAGATCAGCGCCATATTCATGTATATCTTCATTTATTGTGCGGTTTTTGAAAAACAAAATGACGCTTTTCAGCACATTATAGGCTATACATAACAGCCAGCATATGGAGGAATATCAATAGAAGAATTGCAGACCCATGTAAAGCTACTGGCAAGCTTTCTCACATACCCACTCGAACTCAATCAGACAGAGGTGAGATGGCACTTCTTTTACTCAAAGATACTCCAACAATCGTAAAACGTATTTAAAAATCCAATACACAGCTGAATTTTAAATGTAAAGACTTTTATAAAGACGTCTTTCATCAACACAACGTAAATAACTCTAGAGTTATTTTATGGCTTTATTGGTGTCGCTGCAAAAAGCATGCCATGAAAAAAATGCTTTCTTGAAGTCATTACAGAAAATTATGCTCTATTTATTAGTGCTACTCGACATATTGGAAACAAACAAATACCTCGATTTATGGGTTCCTCAATCTGCAAAATGAAAGGATGCTTAAAATAGATCTAACAAGTACTGGTTTTGAGAAGTCCACATTTTTATATGTATGTAGAACCGTTACTGAAACGTATTGAGCTTTTACTCAGCAAGCCCAAAACATAAAAATTATTTTCTTTTGGTTTCGTCTGTCCACTGAAAGAAAACACAACTATTTGTAGTACTGAAATCAAATTAATCTTTAACGGTAGTAACAAAATATATTTTACTGGATTTATACTGCATTCTTTATACATTTATTTTTCTTTTAAGTCAATCATATAACTTGTTATGAAATTATGTATATTTTTACATCGACTGATAACCATTACTTGATTCGTTTTCTCTATCTTACATTTATTTTTTTTTTTGTATTACTTTCAAGTGAATTATAATGTTAATTTCATAAACGCATGATATAAATCTCGCAATCAAATCCATATACATTATGGATATTTCGCAATATTTATTTATTTATTTACATGATCATGTGAAGGAAAGACGAAACGGAAACCCACAACAATATAGACATTTTCTACTAAAAATCAATAACAAGTGGCGAATTAAAATCCCTTCCACAAATATCCTGATATCAACAATGTTTTGGACCATTCTGCAGCTGTTATGATTATTGGAGAATATTGGAGTTAAAAAAAAAACCGCACCTGAGATATGTTTCAGTAATATGTAAAGGCAAGCACATTAGACCACTTGGGGACCCTATTCATTTAGCCACTTGCGGACCGTATTCATTTGGCCACATGGGGACCCTATTCATTTGGCCACTTGGGGACCCTATTCATTTGGCCACTTGGGGACCTATTCATTTGGCCACTTGGGGACCCTATTCATTTGGCCACTTGGGGACCCTATTCATTTGGCGACTTGCGGACCCTATTCATTTGGCCACATGGGGACCCTATTCATTTAGCCCCTTGGGGACCCTATTCATTTGGCCACTTGCAGACCCTATTCATTTGGCCACATGGGGACCCTATTTATTTGGCCACTTGGGAACCCTATTCATTTGGCCACTTGGGGACCCTATTCATTTGACCACTTGGGAAACCTATTCATTTGGCCACTTGGGGACCCAATTCATTTAGGACAAACTAAAGATACCATAAGAATACTTTTGGTGACAACTTCATGCCAATATAACTATCCATTCAGGAGAATTAACAACAAGGTTTTCAGTATATTCATTTTGACAGACGCTTACATTTTGATAGTCCAAAGATTCAGTGGTCCAAAGTCCAAAAGTGCATTAGTCTGGACAAATAAAAATATATTCGAGACATTGACTGTTCGACCAGTGAACCTTTTTTTTAAACAAACCTTCAAACTAAATAATTGACTTACATTGAGTTACGATCCGTTGAATTATCTGATATATTAACCTCAAAGTTGGAAAAAATAAGGTACTAATTACATGATTTTCGATATGGCTTCTGTGGTGGCCATATTTGACTTCAAATCGGCACCTTTTGAAACAAAACCAACTACATTTTTTTTTTAAATTTTTGTTATATTTAACAAAAAAAAATTAGCATCATTGTAACAAATTTGAAGCAACTTCATAAAAGGACGATTTGTGTCAAATTGTGACAAACGAAGGACCATACGACAATCTCACTTTGTTTTAGGGTCCACGTAATCTAAAAAAAATGTTATAAACAATTATTTCATCACATAAAATTTTAACAGGTTTCCTGTATGAAATGTCTAATCGGTGGTTTCCAAAATGTCATATAAAAATGGACACTCACAGCTTTTTTCTATATATTTTATCTATATAGAAGAACCTTTATTCCATCTTTAACAGACAAAAAGAAACGCGCACTTGATAATTGTGTCCCAGTCTGACAATATTTCAATAATTTCACAGTTCCAAATGATAATATATCAACGATTAAAATTCTTGTTATAATCCTGCTTTACTAACATCAAATCAATGATTTTCTTGACATTTAGTTTCAAAGTACTGGTCTAAAGGTTCCGAGTATCCACCTTTTATATTGCCTTTAGTGCGTCTAAATTGATATCGGTAAACTGTGCTTAAAACTTAAGCATAATATTTACACGTGTAAGAATGCATTTCGACTCAGCTATAATATTTATATTTAAATCTGCTGAACTATCTGATTCTTCAACGAAATTTCAGTTTTAAAAAAGTAAACCAAATAGATGACCGAAGTTTGTAGTCAACTGTAACATCTGTCCTTTATTTTGATTTTATTTATGTTGGCATTTTCTTTTTGTATGTATTTGGTGCAGAATCTCAAGATATTGTTTAACATACCAGGAGAAAAAAAACAAACATAGGATTTTTAAATTCTATTTCAGTGACGGAACACAATGCCGATGACGTCATGAGATAGTACGCAGCAAATGAATTACGTCACAATGTAAAGCGTCTGAGCCGCCACATTTAGTCTTCTTCTTTCTTTACGATAGTTCTTTGTGGGATTTTCCTGCATGGAATGGGGACAGCAATAGGAAGCGGTCAAGCAACTCATGTGCTAAAAAGTGGCGGCAATAAACTATGGCCTAACGTACATGGGAGTTTAAAGCACCGTTACATATTCCGAAAGAGAACCAGTTGTGAAGAGCGTTACCTATCTTTGACGCCACCCACAATATATTAGGAACATCCTCATTTATTTCCGATGCTAGTGGAATAACTTCAAATCTCTGAAAGAGCATCTAAGTGTAATTGTAAAATAAACACTCAACGTTTCAACAATCAATTACATATTTGCATTTTTAATTGTTTAATTTTTTCACAAAGCTTGAAAATAAAATTTAAAGACATCTTTCTTTAACAATAGCCCGAAACTGTTGTTTACGTTCGCATAAGTGATGACATGTGAACTATTTATTGTGATGTCGATAATGTTATTTTGACTTAATAAGAATCATGTCCTTGAGGGCATGCCATAATGTTAATTATTAAATCATGATTTTTAAACTAAGACTTAAAAAATTTCGAACTTCCTCTAATAACGACAATACACGACTGTTATCTCTTACCTTAAACTTCAGTTTACTCTAGGAAACAATTTTTGCATCTATTCATTCATATATTTATTTATTTTAACTATATGAAATAATATTTCAAATCTGTGAACAAGAATTTGAAATATGAAAAAGTTGTCTTTTTTAAAACATGAGTGAAATAAATTATCAAAACTATGAAACCATAATCCAAATAGGTGAAAAAGAATTTCACATATATAGTGAGAAAAAAAAAATCACTTACGTTAAATGAGATTTTTATGAGAAAGTATCTTTTACATGTGTGATATTTTCTTTTCGATATAGGAAATAGTACTTATGGTTAAAAAATATCATAAATTTTGACGTGTATGCCACATTTATGTTTAGTTTTTTGTGCGTAAGAATCTCCAAAAAAAATAATAAAACTGTGTATTAGTCTAATGAAAATAAGAACAATTACAAGAATCAAATGTTATGCATATGAAGGGCACATTTCATAGTATCCACTTTCGTCTCGATCATTGTTCATATAATTTTCCCTTAGAGAGCCTTGCACTTTAACGCAATGATTCACACGCGATACCATGGTAATTCGTACCATATGTCGACTGCTATTTTTAGCTTCCTGAACACGTTAGTCTTGATTTTTTTTTTCTTCTTTGTAGCTTCTATCGTGGAATAACTGCTTTGTACTGCAAGTTCCTATTTTAGCCTCGCACACACATCAAACACAGTGACTCAACATTTTAAGTGTTACATGCAGTTCAAAGATTAGGGGGTAAAGAGCTAGTACAACTGTATTCTATCGGACCGAGAAGTGTGGACCAAAATAGAGATTCTTCATTGAATCTGTTACGACGAACATTAGGGCTAGTGCTATAACAACGCTTTTAAAACAAAAAAAAAAAAAAAAATGCCGCCACTGCAATAGTAGAAAGAATCCTCTTTTGACTGCTGCCTATACATACGTCCTGAATATTGTTGAACTTCGAGTCATGCCATGTTTACATACTTGTGACTTAAAGTAGACAACCTTACTGAACTTGCTGGTCACTACAACGAATACTTTTTAATTACATTTTAAAATTTGAATTTGTATCCTTTGCATCATTGGTAACCGAATTATTGTTCACAATACCTACATTTTATTGCGCAACATTGGAACATGCCTATTTATATCTGCATATTATCGCGCTGAACTTGTATGTATGTATGTATGTATGTATGTATGTATGTATGTATGTATGTATGTATGTATGTATGTGTATGTATGTATGTATGTATGTATGTATGTATGTATGTATGTATGTATGTATGTATGCATGCATGCATGCATGCATGCATGCATGTATGTATGTATGTATGTATGTATGTATGTATGTATGTATGTATGTATGTATGTATGTATGTATGTATGTAATATTTTGCTTGAAGGTGCTTTTGGAATCAAAATAGAAGTACTTATCAATACAAGTACCTACGCTGTAGCGTGTCTTGGTAAACCAAAACACATTTTCCTATATAGAATGTATGTGAAACTTGTGTTCCTATTATCAATATGTATGTTGCAGAAATAATCAAAGATCTCTCTCTCTCTCTCTCTCTCTCTCTCTCTCTCTCTCTCTCTCTCTCTCTCTCTCTCTCTCTCTCTCTCTCTCTCTCACACACACACACACACACACACACACACACAGAGAGATTCAGTTGCTAATGTTTATAGATCTGTCAATAAAAATATAATACAACACATGCACTCCTTAATAATTTGAAAAACGTTTTTAAATGTTGGATCCCCATGGTACTTAAACGTGCAGATATATTTTTCTCCTTTTTCGTTTTAGAACATGTTTGTCAATTTTTACTAATGTTTTGCGATTCAGTTCGCAGTATCTCCATTTCTGCATGGACTGTCGTTTGCTAAAATGAATTTTAGGATGCAAAAACTATGTATGTGCTATCTTTTATGTGGTTGCATGTGTGTACGTATGCAAGATACTATATATTTGCTTTTTATTTTGTGACATGTATATTCTTACGCATGCCAAAAACTATATTTGGGCACTATTTTTCTGTTTCAATAATAATAATAATAATAATAATAATAATAATAATAATAATAATAATAATAATAATAATAATATTATTATTATTATTATTATTATTATTATTATTTAAAGAGTATATGTACGTACGTATGCAAGATAGTATGTATGAGCTGTTTTTCTGTGGGATGTACCTATATATAATCATGTTATGTAACTTTGCAAAGAGGTGTCTGCTTGAATGGTGACGGATATATGATAACTCAGCTTGTGGAGTTCCAGAAACGTATGGCACGAGTCGCAGGTCCGATACCCACCTAGGCCAGCCCGAATCTGCTTTCTTGTGTGTTCTTGTTAAAGTAATTTCCTCACCTTGATCTGCCAGTGTGTTAAAATAACATAAACGTGAACGATCTCTTAGTTTTCTTGAAGTAGAGTAAATGTTTCATTATGTTTGAATTAAAATTTGTTCATGTTTCAATAGCAGGTTGTAAAAAGTCTGAACAACTTAAGTTTTACGGACTTTATATCAATTCACCTATAATAAATAACAAGTACTTGACTTTACTCGACATTCACTACTTCCTACAAATTGCTGCTTCGGCTGGTAAAATACCTTACACACAACATGTCTGAAATATACATCTGTAATTATTTTCTTAAATATCATTTAAAAATAATAACAAGTTTGCCAGCGATATTTTTCACAAAAATCATTGTATAATAATTACACATTTGCCGGTGATGTAATTGTCTATTGCACACTGCACTTGATAGCTAGATGTATTCTTACACTGAGGGCGGACTGTATGTAATGATTAGAAATTGCAGGCGGACATATGGTATAGGAAAGTTTAAATAAAGTTCCACTTGCGGAAAAGAATTTCCAGGAATAAAAGTTCGTTTCTTGTTGAAAACCATCTCTGATAGTCGATAAACTATAATGAACCAAACATAGTAACAAAACTATTTTTGTATGATTTTGACTGATTGGCAACATTTTCATTGGTTGGACCAATTAGACATCATAAGAAACACTTTAGAGAAGTACTGTGAAAACCCGACGTCATTGCAAATATACGGTAGAATTAGCTATCGCAAGATTATCAGAATGGGCGCCATTGCCACCATAATCGGATGTCAGATCTGAAGCGCTGGCTTAGGACCAAATGAACTTTACAATATAATATAATATAATATAATATAATATAATATAATATAATATAATATAATATAATATAATATAATATAATATAATATAAGTCTTTTAATGAAAAATCCCTATGTTACAAAAGCCATCCATTAAAAAAAAAAAGTATCTGTGATAAGATTGTCAATATGGCTTTAATGTATATCAGACTGGTATCAATTTTATGAAGGACCAACTAGAAACGATTTAAAGTCTTCTGGTGAAAACCCACTGTAGATATCACAGTCAAACTCAGGAGGAATAGCGACCAAGTTTTTCAAGTTCGTAGCCGTCTTTTAGTGGAAAGCCCAAGTCAATATGGCAATCCATACTGGAGGAGTATTAATAACAAAGTTGTTCAAGCTTGCTGCCATGGTGACAATACTCGATGTCTAATCAGAGCCATTTTCATTTAGTACCAACTAGATTTCATACAGTCTTTATGGTGAAACCCCATGTTGATACGACGATTAAATCAAGATGGAACAGCCATGAATTGGTTACGATTCTCGACTAGCCAGTATTGTACGCCATTTCTGTGCTTTTTATCTAATCGCGTGTTAAACGAATTGAAGGAGAAATTCACTATAACCGGTCATTTCAATATTTTTACCTGTTAGATGCTAGCTTCCTAAGTTCACATGACAGTCACACGAAAAATATGTTGACACACGTGTCGAGACACGCGACCAAAGCTGCCGAAACTTTCCAATGAGCGAATGTCGCAATAGAAACAGCCAAATGTTGTCATGAAATTCGAAGTGATGACAGAAAGTAGCGTTGTATTATTCCACGTTCATTTACAAGTGTAAACTATAGGATTTGATCTCGACATATTATGTACATATCGTTATGTGATTTAGACTGACCTTAACGCCGGATTCGCTGTAAAGTGTGAAAAAGTTACATTGATGTGTTGCGAACAGATTTGTGTGTGTCAATAGTATGACTATCTGAAGGCCCAACACTGTCCATCCATAGCAAATGATGTTTGAAGGCTGATTTATCTAACTTGAAACTAGGTCACAAGTCGCTTCCTTCTACATCAGAAAATGTGACGGCCTTACGAATTAATAATACATGTGTGCATTGATTTGCACTGAATTTGACTACAAACTATGGTCTTCTCCATTACTCACAACAATGGACAACGTTAAAAATAGGAAAACGGTAAAGGGAACGATTTTGATGATAATATTTGCTGTTTCACTATATGGTATTGCTAAATTAACATATAATATACTTTAAAAAAGTAAACGCGAGTCGTGGAAATAAAACGGTATTCTGTCATAGGGTATTGGGATCTCTGTTTTCTTCAGAAGTCAAAAAGTTACTTTTCACAAAAGCATTCTTTAAGTGCGAAGCAACTCGAAATTTTCGTATTTTTCCCCTAAATTAATCAATGTGTTTCTCTATGAACTAATCTACTATTAAGCCACAGTTTTAATTAAATAGTGATTGCTGGACCAGAATATTTGTATTACATAATAAATTACGCATATTAATATCAAACCGGCCTTTCGTTTAGCTGTGATGTGATGTGATTATGATTTTTAACGTAGCTTTAAAAAATTTTCAGTCATTACGCTACGATGACGGCATGAAGCATGATGTCCCATCCAGTCACATTATCCTGACACCAGACCGACCAGTCCTAACAATAACCTCTTAATGTTGAGCGTCAAGTGAGGCAGCTGTTAGTATCATTTTTGTAAGTCTTTGGTATGACTCAAACGGGGATCGAACCCACGACCTCCCGCATCCGAGGAGGACGCTCTAACCACTAGGCCACCGGAGCGGTTTTGTTTAGCTAAATAGAAAACGAAGGTATGGACAGGCGTGTGGTCGTTGAAACAATTACTTTTTGCCAAAGCGGGATCGATATCAATAATAAAAATATTAAATCAATACATTAAATAATGAAAAAAGAAACAAAGTGTTTGTTTTTTTTTAACCAACGAATATGCACCTGAATAAATTTTAGAATTCAGTATATTACATGAAGCAACTGATATAGTCATATAAATTTAGTAACAGTAAAACTTCAAAAAGTTAATTATCTGTGTTAGCAGCACTTATATAAAAAAAATGCCAATTAGCATAAGATTCAAAATAGAGTTCGCCTATTTATTTTGAAATATCTTCTGTTTACAATGTCAGCATTCTCAAAACAAAAATAAAATATTCTTGACATGAAAACTATTTTGGAAATTATTAAATGATAATGGTGTTTAATGGTATAAAATGTCTTTACTATAACCTATTATTTTCAAATGTTATGTTATAATATAAAATTTGAATGATGAACGGATTTAACACAAATGGAAGGATTACATTTGAAAATAAAGTCATTACCGATGGTATTTGTAAAAAAAATCACCCGTTCTCCGAATATTGATAGCAATAAATTTTTACATCCAATTACTGTACTAGAAAAATCGAAAATTGAATATATGGTATATCAAATTTATACTGCGGTAAGATTCTACTTCTGAATGATGTGGCCATAATATTCCCCAGAAGGGGCTTTCGATTCTCTGACAAGGTTGTTTACCTATCATGTCACTGGAAACCAATTTCATGGGCAAGCTCGCTTTGCGCCATCATACCTAAGTGGTCACCTAAGCTCTTTGGCTATTCTACTATACATTTTGCTATTTTATCCCGACTACAACCATCTTGGAAGGCTCATATTTTGTTGTGGGCTTAACGCCATTTTCAGCACAGGATAATCTATATGGCGGCCAGTATGACTGGTGGAGGTAAATCCCGGGGAAAACCCCTGGAAGAACCACGACCCACAGGAAGCTACTGGCTTTTGCACACACGCACATAAGCCAAGCATGAGACTCGAATCCAAACGGCCAATTGTTGTTATTGTTCTTGCTGTTTCTTTGTTGTTGTTGTTGCAGTTATAGGGCTTAACGCAATTTTTCAGCACAAAAGAGACTATATATGGCGACCACTATAATGGTGGAGGAAGAACCAGGGAAAACCCCGGAAAGAACATCGACCCACCCCATGAAAAGCTACTGGCAAGCTCTCTCACATACCTACATTGGCATAGGCTAAGACTCGAACCCAGGCAGACAGCCAAACGGACAGATAATTTTCGCAAGGTAAGGTGAGATAGGTATGGGCGAGCGCTTTAGACCATTCGGCCACTCTAATAGAAAAAGTCAGTCTAATATAATTTTGACTGTAGTAGTAAAGTTCTTCGTAAAAATTATTAAAAAGACCCCCCCCAACAAATAAACAAACCCCAAACCCAAAACAAACTTCAATATAAATAATGACCATTTTGAACGGCCCTAAATAGTTGTAATAGCTTTATAAAGTCGCAACAAATAGAAAACGTGTCATCCAGTAACACAAACAATGGCTGCAGACAAAGAAATCGATTTATTAAATATTTTTGTTTTTTATTTCACGGCTGATAATTAAATGTGCAGGTGTTTTAAACGGCCCTCAAACCCGTGGTTGTTGTTACGTCATAATAATTTCGTAATGCCACAATGAATAGAAAACGTGCCATCACCCACGCAAGAAATGGTTGCAAACAATATAAACCGAACGAATTCTTCAATTTCTTAATTACACAGTTCAAGGAATGTCATCAAAAATTATTTGCAGGTACTTCATTTATTATTGAAACGTCATCGAGTATTATTTTCAACGCCTATAATGTTAGAAGAATGTTCTTCCGCACATCAAGTCTGATGTTCCTCTGCCAAATACGAACCAGTTTGGCAAGTATCGCTACGATTACCTCAGTCTCTTTCAGATAGTGGAAGTTGACTACCATCGGAAAGAGACGTGCATTTTCTGAATTTCTTGCACGTTTTTCAAGCTCCTCAATTTTGAAGGTAAGTAGATCTTACATGTAGTCCGCATTCCCATAATGCTTTAAATGGATGTGATCAGGTCTGTAAAGCATCGATTTTTTTAAGTTTGTGGACTGGATTTCCAATATAAACCAATAAGGCCTTTCTGTCAAGCCAGAAAAAAAAATATAAAACATGCAAGGCGGGCTGAATGTTATTCCCATCTTAAGAGTGGAAAACACCCCCATACAATATTTTGAGCAACAAGGCAGTACGAGTTATGGGCACCTCTAAACATATTTGGCCTACAAGTAAATATTAAGTGTTCGGACTTAAAGGCCTGGTGATGCCACATGTCTGTTGCATGATGTCCCAGTACTAGACATCACTATAAACTGCCACTCTACATACATCGTAGCTATATTGATCACATTGTTAAAGCTGCATTAAGAATCCAAGAATCACAAACACGTGATTTCACATCTTGACAAGCTATAATGAATGTGTGCGTTGAGGTATTATACATACAGCGAGAAATCGAACACTCGTTGAGTTAGAACAAATATATAGGAACCATATTACATTTCTGACATGGAAATTATTTTATTTTTTCTGAAGAAATTTACTCTACCCTGTTTGCGTCTCTACGACGTTTTTTCCTCTTGCTTCCTTGACAACAGCGATTGACCAATGAGTGATACATTGCTGAATCAGAATTACTTTGAATTTAATTGAGTAAAATAATATACAAAATGTATAATTTTGCGACACATTTGTTCATCCAAATCCTACAGCTCTCTTAAGCCACTGATATTATAGATTAGTCTATGAAAGTGATGTGAATTTATATAAATAAGGTTGGTGCTAAAGTGTGAGTTTAATTTTCAATATAGTCAATGTAGGTGTGTTTACTCAAAATAAATTACATTTGAATTGCTGTTCAAAGATTTAATAAAAGTTTAATCAAAAGTTTAACGCCTTTTGGTTGACCTCGTCCAAAAATATCCACTTAATTTGCTATATGTTTTGCATAAGTAATGACCTTGACATTTAAATAATGACATTCCAAAATAATATGGATGTATGAAGATCCAAATAAAGTAATTAATTGCCATTTAAAGGTGTGTGTAATCAAATTCCATCAAAATAACACCCGTTACTGAAATAGCCGTTTTTGAACAACTAAGCGACCTGCATGACTTTTGCTATGTAAGAT
Source organism: Potamilus streckersoni (assembly GCA_016746295.1). Taxonomy (NCBI): domain Eukaryota; kingdom Metazoa; phylum Mollusca; class Bivalvia; order Unionida; family Unionidae; genus Potamilus; species Potamilus streckersoni. The sequence goes on from JAEAOA010001122.1 coordinate 3,023,340, forward strand.
TCAATTCATGAGCAAGTCTGAAAGATAATAAAAATCAAAGTTTCTTTTCCTGGTATATCTATCTTTAGATACCAAACACCATATATTTAAATATTAAGTTTTTGTACTACACGTTGAAAAAACATCGGTATTAAGATAGGAAAAGAAAATATCCTCTACATGTTTACAGCGGTTTTGTACGTTTGTATAGATGGCATGACTGCCTGATGCATTGCAAAGGGGCTCGTATCACTGCTTCCAATTTAACTATCAGCCAAACATATAGTATAAAATACTATTTTTTATTTTTATTATTTTATAGTAATGCTTGACAGTTAAATTGTAAGCAACTGAACATTTTGTTTTAAACTGGCAATGAGTGGATAATAAAATGAGGTAACCGTTTTCTGCAGGCCGTATTTATTCTAAGTGTGAACCCTGCTCATATTAGAACTCTTCTGAGATCTCGAAGGTGCATGCTTACTTGCCAAAGTCTGATCATAAATACGACCTCACGACCTTAGCCAATCTAATGTAAAATCATCTCACCATAGCGTAGATAGCAAGTATTGGCAGACGTCAATTGATGGACGTCACACGAAGGACGGGGGAAAAGTAGACCTACCATATGTTCACATGGCCGTTGACCAGGTGGGCTAATGTGGCACTTTTTCCCTGATCATATTCATTTTAGGTGACAAACACACACAGTATACTTTAACATCCGTGCAGAGCCATCTTGGACACAAATATTGCGTACATTTAAATTAACAACACTCTAATTATGTTTACAGACTGGATAACGACCATCTGCTATGTATTTGGTTCGTAAGTTGATACATTTCAAATTTACTTTTGCATTTTGTCCTGTATGAAGTAAATAAAATGCCCACACCCCATTTCATAATTAAAAGAAAGGTTTGACTGAGTAATAACATTGTTTGCGAGACATAAAAATACACCTCCCTCAAAAAAAAAAACTAATAATAAAAACACAAACAAAAAAAATCGTCAGAACTGATAAAACTTTTCATATCATAACCTATTTTATATATATAAACAAATCCATTTCTCTGCTGAAATTTTCGCTCACTAACTAGCAATTAATATTTTCTTCAAATCAAGACATTTTAGAAACCATCTTTAATCTAAGGTTTATCAAGATAAGAATGTAGCAAGATACTCCCTTCCCAAATCAAAATCATTATCAGTATCTCCCTATTCTTTGTGAATAAAGTCTTCCATATTTTTAAAACAAAAAATGAAACATCGATTAATTGTATTGCCGGACTGCTCGGTATTTACGGGCATGTAGCCTGCTAATTCGAATAACTCGGGTTTTGTCCGCCACCACATAAGTACATGGGGGCTGAATCGATCGTATGCTTTTCATCATTGATCAAAACGGAGAAACAAAGACAGCAGACGACAGTTGCGTTGCTGCTGTATGTGGGTATTTTAGTATTGATCCTCGCGCCAGCGCGCTCGGTTATCGATCCTTCGTCTTGTAGCCAGGAACCTATTTCAATGACGTATGGCTCGAGACTGCATCTGCTACAGACCGTCTGTATGACCTGCCCAAAGTTATACATGAGGTAATTTTATTGACTGCCTTCTCCAAGTTGTCAAATCTAACTTCATTAAAACTAGCAAGTAATATTATCTTTTCAGATGATTTTATTTAGTGTCATTGATCTGATATATTCACTAAAAATCCAAAGTTAGTTTCGGTGCATATTTTTGTACTGTCTCCATGATATATTTTCCATAGCGTCAATATTGCAGGTAATTTGCACAATTGAAAAAAAAACCGTCAGGTTTCACAAAGTCTAATTCAGAAATTCAACAATGAACTATCGGTGACCACAAACCGTTGCGACATTGTTTAACCGTCAGTTGTATGTTACGGAATCCTACGCCAGTTCTTTCACTGCTAAGAGTCCTACAATAATTATTTTCTCAGGCTAATGTCCATCCATGCATCGGAAGCATTTCAATTCGGATCAATTCTGTTATTTATGTTTAAAATAGGTGAAGTCATTTACATTTTAAAAAATACATTTTCGCCAGACACTGAATTACAAGAAAATAAATAAATAAATAACAATCTGATTTGGCGAACTCTATTTCTACGACTGGATTGAACTTACGAACGAAAAATAAATCGTTAGTTGCATTAGCAACTTCTCGGTCAATCCTTTTTTCGTAAACATCCCAGGCACTCCGAATGGCAGCTATCGACATACATTCGAGTTATGATCCGTAGCATTGACCGAAACTTTGAGAACCAGAGTAAATTTAACTGTTACGGAGCAACTGGAGTGTACTTGTAACCATTGCCATTCTAGAGCATTTTATCTTCCTTTACTTCTTCTTTTATACTTTGATACTTTTTACGTCGTTTTCTGAGCTGAACAAAACTTCGATCAAATTATTTTTCGAACGAATGTATTTTTTGATTAATCGGTATAGATATTTATCATTGAACTTATTTATTAAACTTTTCTTGCATCAAGTTCAATGACCATCGTGAAATCAGCTACAATGTGTAAAATATAAATTTCCTACTTGTGCTGATAAATGAGTCGCTTACAGTGACATCTAATTCTTCCAATGATTTTAAGGTATACAAATGTCTTCTTTATCTATTCCCTGCTGCCAGCTAGATTCTCTTTCAACTAGTCTCAGCGTTCAAAACTGAGTAAATTTTATGCCCACTTTCGCTGTCCCTTTTCCCTAGTGTGTGTGTCCCTTTCACCTAATATTAACCATATTATCTGCTTTGCTACCAAATTTGACGATTGCGTTGCTTTCATTTTGCTTCCTACACGAAATCATAATTTTATTTACCGAAAACGTGAAACAGAATTACTTTATTTTGTATATTGCCCGTGACTGTTTCCATCCCACAACCATTTTCGTGTGTATGAAGGAGTTTGAATTCTTCCATAATATTTATCCAAAACAAGTCAGATTTCAAACACATACAAGTTACACGAACTTAAACAACACCATCTCCGACTTTCCTTGGCAAGCTGATGATGGAAAGAGATATATTCATGACAATTTTAGGTCTTATGTCTATTAAATATATTTATATAGTTTTAAAAAAATGAAACAAGAAGAGGCTATGTTGGGTCTGAGATCGCTCAAATAAGTGCCATCCGCCTAATAGCGAGCAGTTGGGCAAGAAATCGGATTCAGAAAAATGTTTTCAGTTGACATTGCTCCAGTGATAATGATACTCGATGCTATGAATACAAATGTTTCAAGGTTTCTTGGTTTTGATGTTTTTATTCATATTTGACCATGCATCACCATCATTATGTGCAATATTTAACAGCCTGTATGTCAGGATGCTTCGTGCCAAAGTTCGTCAAGTTCTGTTAAGTAACTTTTTGTGGATAAATATGTAAAAAATGCTTTTCTTTCAGTAACAATAGCCATATTTGATGACGGAATGGCATCTTTTGTATAAATCTGAAAGGCATTCAGTATGGGATACAGTCTGTAAAATCTGGTATTAATATGTTAGGCGGATATATGGAAGATGTTACTGAAGGTTTATCTATTTTTGGTAACGGTAGCCGTATTGGATGGTATATTGGCATTTATGTTCTATTGAGTTTGTTTGAATTATATTTGTTGGTTTTGGAGAAGTTATTAAAAGCGTTGAGTGTTTTAGTAATAACAACCATACAGATGGTGGATCAACATAACTTGTATATAGTTGCCCGATCAACATAATTTACACAGCTTTAAGGGTCTTCGTGTGCGCATGTATTTTGCCAAAATTATATAAAATTCTGCCACAGCGTTTAGATTAGATGTTGTTGTTGTTGTTGGGTTTAATGCCATTTTTCAGCATAGATGCATGGCGGCCAGTATAATTGGTGGTGAAGGGAGAACCCTGGAAAACCCCGAGAAGAATCATTGACCCACGTTTTGACAAGAAGTCATTTGAAGGGTTTTCTGTATTAAGTAACTGCGATCATATATATTGTTATGGCATTTGCTTGATCGAGCACTGTCAAACCCTGGAGCGATTCCCGCTTGAAGTCATAAGTCTACCCCAAATTTCAAAGACTTTTATACAATTTCAGTTGTAAATTAGAAAGCCCAACGTGTCCATTTTTAAACATAAATTTTACTATAATCAATGCAAGACCAATTTGCTAAATATCTTCTATCAACCGCACATCTACATAGTTTCACTTCATCACCTTTCCGTACCGTCAGCAGTTCACGCCGTAGAAACTCTACAACTATCCCCTAACACAGGGGAACTATTTTAACTTGGCCAACTTAGGCCAGTCAATCTATGGTTTCAATGCACATTTCGCCAGTACAACTGTATCACATTTGCACCATAGCGACATAAACGGTATCTGCCGAGTCCCTTTTTGTTTATTCCATTGTGTAATTTACCGGTTTCCTACTGTAAATACTACCATTCGAGTCACACCACCATTGTACACCACTAAAATTTTAATAAGGACAGTCATGCGTTTGGGGTCTGAATTCACTACTAAATTGACCATGACATCATGTAAACTCACTGACACTTCTATCCGTGACGTTTGCTCCCAGTAATTGGCTAATTATTTCGGTCTTAGTAATATTGCCATTGCATCAAATTCCAATAATCCAATAAGTAATCACACAAATCTAAGAATTCCTATAGCCCATTGCGCATCTCTAATTTTATTGCAATACATATGGTACATGTTCCTGTTACAAACATTGTTGATAACCCTCCCCACCCCCATTAAAGTATATGCACTTGTCATTTAAAAGATAACCTTCTTTCCATCAAATTTGTTCTGTTCAGCGGTTTTTGAAAAGTAGTCCTTTATTGTAATTTATATTTTAATGAACTTCTATTGGTGGATTGGCATCATTTAAAATAGTGGTCCAACTACAGACCACGGAACATTGTTTTGTGTGTCCCGTGCTAATATAAAAAGTCAGTTCTGTGTGTTGGACCACTATGGTTTAAAACAATTTGAAAGAGTTTCATGCCAGAATGTTTTTTGAAATAAATCGTTTAAAGATTTTTCCTTTACTTTAACGGAGCTTTAACGGAGTTAGGTCGGCATTATTCAAATAAATTTTAAAGATTTTCTGGTAGACAAACACTTCCGTCGGATTTTATGACATTTTTATGACCTGTTTTTGAGATGAAGTCGTTTGAAAATTCTATATTTCAAGTAATGGCTGCTATATTTGTGTTTTCGGATTAGCACCATTGGAACAAATTTGAAAGAACATCATTCCCTGATGCTTTCGTCAAATCTAGTCATATTCTGTTAAACAGTTTTGAAGAAATAGTGTGAAATCGATTGTAAGCGGCCGACTTACTACACGTGACCCACGATAGACGAAGGACGTTACTGTATGTAAGCTGCTTACTTTGCCTAATAGCCACGTGCATGTTGCACCTATGAACAGCATCCTCGGTCTTTTCCGTGAATTTGAGAAGCAGTCTTCGGATGTAATTTGTCGCCATTCAGAACTATGTTCAGAGCTACTATTGTCCACATGGCACACTGTGTCGGTAAATGGAGACAAAAGTGAAAATTTGAACATTGTAGGCCCTTTCTGATATAGGAGGTGCCTTCCGCCAGTCCAAACCAAATTCATCACACTGATGTGTATTCCTACACCCCTTCCGAGGTTATTTCTCGACTTGACAGTGTGATGTTCCAATCGATAAACAATAAACGGCGTGCTCTGTCTTGAAATCAATAGACCGATTTGACTGGTAGAGGCCATAACTGGCAAGCTACTAGTAACAGTAGCTAGTAATATCTCTGTATTTCAAATAGTTCGTCAGTGACGTCATTCACACAACTGTGACCTTAAGGGCCAACATGGAAACTCCGTCTGAGCTGCAGTGAATTGCTGGTACCTTTAGATTATCACGCTTCATAATGGATAGTAAATTGGAATTATCCGTACTTTTTTCAAAGAGAGAGACCGAGAGTCACCTGACGAGGGTACTGGATGCTTGACAGTTGTCAGCGAATATACCAATTCTCGTCTCTTTTTAACACGAATTAATTTACTCCCTGAAAGAGACTGAGAAGTAATCGTAGTGATGTTTCACGAATTATGATGTTTTTGGTGAATGAAAATCCGGCCAGATATAATAAAATAAAAACATTTAAATAACATTTCACAACATTTCACCGTCACGGAAATACAGTTTCGTTTCATTTCTAATGCAAGTCCTGGAACTTTCGAGTATACTTTTCGGAGAACGGCATTTTAATTTTCAAGAAATCATTCAGTTTCCATAGCTTCAAACTAGTGCTCCCATTGCCATTAGTGATTACACGTCAACAAACCATTGAGGCCTAATTAGTGTCAATAACAACAACGGCCACAAGGACAATTAAAAATTACTGCTATTTACATCAGACGTTTTATTCTAGCATCGGACTGAAAGGTCAAGGCCATTCAGAAAGAGGTACCATATTCCAAATTTAGCTAAGCTAATATTTGGAATGGTCAGTAGCTCAATCGGAACGTTCACAGCCTTTTTATGTTAGATACTAGAAATTTTTTTTATAACAAATCAAATGTAAATGATGATCATTTTCAACTGTCCTCAAACCCGTGCTTGATATTATTCATACTAACTTCATTTACCTCACAGTGACTAAATGACGTGTCATCACTAATTACATAATTACACGGCAGAAAATAACTTAAAGCTTTGAAAACTGAAATACTTCTTCAATTATTTCATTACAAAGTTTTAGCAGTAACAGCCAAATTTTAAAGTGCGGATATTTTATTTCTTGGTCAAACATCTTCAAGTGTTTTTTTTTTTTTAAACACCAATCGTATTTATAACAATGTTCTTCGCCTGTCTACCCGGATGTTTCTCCGCGCCAAAACTTTGCCAGGAATTGGAAACTGAAAGACTTCTTCAATTGTTTCATTACACAGTTTTAGCAGTAACAGCCAAATTTTAAAGTGCGGATATTTTATTTCTTGGTCAAATATCTGCAAGTGTTTTTTTAAAACACCAATCATATTTATAACAATATTCTTCGCCTATCTACCCGGGTGTTTCTCCGCGCCAAAACTTTGCCAGGAATTGGAAACTGAAAGACTTCTTCAATTGTTTCATTACACAGTTTTAGCAGTAACAGCCTAATTTTAAAGTGCGGGTATTTTATTTCTTGGTCAAATATCTGCAAGTGTTTTTTTTAAAACACCAATCATATTTATAACAATGTTCTTTGTTCTTCGCCTATCTACCCGGATGTTTCTCCGCGCCGAGAGAGAGAGAGAGAGAGAGAGAGAGAGAGAGAGAGAGAGAGAGAGAGAGAGAGAGAGAGAGAGAGAGAGAGAGAGAGAGAGAGAGAGAGAGATTTCCAGTAATCTAACTGGGCAGTTTGATCTCGTGGGTACAAATGCAACCTGTATGACATCACATGTGCCGGGTTTAACCCATCCTATTTCTACATTCAGAGCCATACGGCGGAAACCCAAACAAGGGCCGCGGAAAAATTAAAGCAAAAGAAAGAAGAAAGAAAACGATGCACCTTGCATTTGGGGGCACTAGACGGCTCTGTCAGTATTAACTAAGTTAAATTAAAATTAAATTAACAATGGAAACAATGCATACCAATAATTACAAAACGAAAAATTCTTGGTCAGAAAGGATGTTGCAGGACCAACTTTTCTGCGAATAAACGCATTTTATAAAGTCATAGACTTGATTATGTCAGGAGTTTCTCGAGAAATAAAGTTAAAACATAAAATGTAAACAATCCACATTGATGCTCAGTTTCTACCGTCACTTCCACATAGTGGTATCTTCAGATTCTCTTTGTAGATACATTTATGGCAGGCCGATAGTAGACATCGCCATGACGTACAGACAAGAAAACAACACCAGTGTGACGTAACATTACAGAAGTCACATAGATCGGCTTGAATACATTCACACATTCCCAGTTGTGCCTAACACTGTTTAGATTACACACAAACAGACATACATATATACATACACACACACACACACACACACACACACACACACATATATATATATATATATATATATATATATATATATATATATATATATATATATATATATATATATATATATATATATAATACTGTTACATGCAATTTAAATGCACTGTTTATGCAATATCTTCCTATCAATATGGAAAACCCTTCAACAGTGGTCGACTGTTAGATGCATACTGCAGACTAATCATTTTGCTTCATGAATCTGACTCGCATCTTGTTTTACCTGATCCATGCGACCAAGTCAACTAAATCGAAGACTAAGACAAGAATCCAAAGTTGCCATTGTTATGCTGAATGACAGAGAACATCGTATATCCAAAGCTGATTCTTTCAAATTATTGGTTAATCTGAGCCACATTCAAGTTCCTCTAACCAGCATATTTGGTACCGTATAGTAATTAAATATGAAATCTCCGGGTGACTAGGCCTTTTTCCTGTGTCCTTTTGGAAATTCGGATAAAGGAGGTTTTTCTTGTAATTACTGGGTTCTATAGTTCAGCAGTTATATGTTGTTGACGACATCAAGTAATTAATGACAGCATACAAAACCACGCATTAATGCATTGGATATTTAAATTTTGGCGTAAAAAGAAGATAATATTTGCTCAGAATGACATCATCAATATTACTACATTTGACATACACGTTTACGTCATGACAATAGGGCACGATTTAAGTAGATATAATGGCAAAAATACGAAAGGTCGATTTAAAAGCATAAATACCCAGCTACAAATCTTTCAAATTATGTTCAGTTTTCAACTAATGTATATTTATTAATTAGTATATACTGCTTTTACACATTTTAAGAGAAAAATACGAATTGTTTAAAACGTAATAATAATAATAATAATAATAATAATAATAATAATAATAATAATAATAATAATAATAATAATAATAATAATTTGTTTCAAACAGATGTCCGAATAGATCGTTTACACTGCGAGAAGTGGAGGAGTGTTGCCATGGTTGAAGCACGCTCGGTGATATTTTTGTTTTTGTTTTTTTTTTTTACATGGTTTTGTTCACTAATCGATGACTGATAATTTTAATATCATCAGGGAAAAATGTTTATTACTTTGTTCCAGATTTAAATCCGTTTATTTGTTGTTTATTCCTCAGCAATAAAATGTATCATCAATCCTAAGGTACTTTAGTAACTTGATGGCATATAACCTGTCAGTAACTTGATGGCATATAACCTGTCAGTAACTTCATGGCATACAACATGTGTGTTAACTTCAAGGCATCTAACATGTCATTAAATTCATAACATATGACATATTTGTTAGGTTTAATATGTTAAATTCATGGCAGATAATATTTTCCATTTTCCTATGCCGTTCAATAACTTCATGGCACATAAAATTAATATTTCCTGGTTATTGCAATAACTCTATGGCAAATATCACCTTTATTTCATAAGTATTCTAACAACATCATTCATATTTTCTGAAAGCATTTTCGTAATTTCAAGGCAGATAACATTTCAATTTTCGGAAGCCTATCAACATTTTCATGGCCGGTAAGATATTCCTTTTCCTAAACTTCCATCAACTTCATGGCAGATAATATTATATATTTCCTTAAAGCATTCCAACATGGTTCCCATGCTTTTCTAATGATAATTTTCCAGGTCATTTACAGTGTTTGAATAGGATGAAATTAACATAATGAACATAAATTATGTTTTGTTTCCTTTCATATATTCAAAACAATAAACGCAAATAATTAGAATCTTAGCTTGTAATGAAAAGAGTTTAACCCTGAATTTATGTGTACCAATAAAATTCCTAACAAGATGTTTCAAACAACCTAATCTGCTTAAGACCATCTGGTTAAAAATCTATCCAAAAAAAAAAAACCATTTTCAAAACGGTTGATTTAATTTTGACAGAAGACATTCAAAATTATATACTGTTGTATAAACAAGGACTGAATTTTCTGTAAAATCAACCTGTCTTGTAACTGGTTAAAGCAGTCACCAAACCTATACTGGTACAGGGGCTAGACAGTTTTTCATTTTAGCTCTGAGATTCAACAATTTGAACAACAAATTTGGCTTAAAACCAATAACAGTCTTTTTAAGCAGTAAGATGTTCAAACAATGCCACCCATCATCAATTCAATCAGAGCAAACATTTAAACTTGTTGTTGTTTTGTTGTTTTTCCTTTTGTAAGTTCAGCAGTTCATCCAAAAATGTTATAATGGACTACACTTGGAAATGATCATCTGCATTCACTTTACCTTTACATTTCATGCATCGCTGTTTGAACTTCATTCTAGTATTAACTGTTGCCCATCCTAGAATAGGAGTGACAAATTTTCAAGACAAATTACCAAAAAATATTTAAAACATTGAATACATTGGGATGAGCTAGTTTTAAAAGAAAGTTTGAAGATATAAATTAAAAAAGTAATAAAAAGTGTGATACCGTCGTGAGTTTCGAACTGGCATTGACAAACATATACAACTAACACTCACTCACTCTCTCTCTCTCTCTCTCTCTCTCTCTATATATATATATATATATATATATATATATATATATATATATATATATATATATATATATATATATATATATATATATGCAAACAAAAACCACAAAAGAAAACAAAGACGTTGTGTCATACGGATTTTAACCAAAACAAATAGTGATACTGACCAATTTTACCAATCGCTAAGTCAGAATTAACCACGTCAAATAAATGGCACAGATTTTTTTAAAAAAAATAAAGTCTTTACTTTTGAAAATGAAACCGCTTTAATACAGCTGATTTTAAACTTGATAGTAACAACTTCGTTGGAGTTTATTACAAGATGGAGAAGTTATATATAGCAGAAGTGACCATCCTGACCATCTTTAAACCTGGGCATTCATAATCTGAGCTTATTGAGTGCTAAATCAAACAGATCCCAGCTTGAAAGGGGGCAGCAGAACAATTTCTCTAAAGAGTATCTTCCGCTATACTACATACGGTAGATACGGTTAACATATCGGAACCTTGGCAAGCGAAGATGTCTAAATGGCAAAGGTCAATATCATGGAAACGAAGCTAGTAAAATATACGTCCTACAACTGTAGCATCATTCGTGCGATAGTCAAGTCATTCTCATAACAAATACCCTTTGAAAAGAATGTCACCGTGAGTTCATCTTTGAACGTATATTAGATTAACATGCGATTTATTAGGATTCGGACACAATGGAAAGTTCATTACTGAGAAATAATTTATTTAGAGACTATATTGGTCAAATAATTGTGATCCGAGTCCATCATTGCATACTCCTCACGGTGGTTACCTCCCTTTGGAAGGATAATGCCAACGACAAGATGAGGTCAGTTTGAAGGTAAAATGTCATGTAGAGAAA